>JASANE010028256.1:0-12305 GCA_030248225.1 Trileptium ribeirensis
AATACTTAATTGTTAAGTAATAATGTCAAAAAGTGAAATTTTCCATTTACTAATGCTTGTTTTCTGCTTGTAACACCTGTGAGACAAAAACATTAATTTGCTGTAAACTTTGTGTTCAACTAGAATGTTTTCTTAATAAAATGACGTCTCACTTATCTGTCACATTACGAACACGTTAACACTAATTCATTCAAAAACATGGACATTATATTCTTTAAGTTACAGATAATCTTTTTGTTTTCGCTTAAATGTGCTACATTTGTCATGTATTACAAAGGTTTTGTGAAACTAAGCTCTACATTATCTGCGCTACACTCAGAAATTACCTTATAGAGTTGAAGTTTTTGGGCAACTGGAATTGACCCAACCTACCATACATATCTCGATTGTAATCGCTTACTTCGTTTACGATAAGATGCGTGCACGAGGTCCTAGTTACTTCAAGCGTTCAGCTCAGCTCGCTCACCTGAAGTGTAGTTCAAGTCGGGTGTTATGGTACAAGATAATGGTCCGTCCCGACTGTTTGTCACATAACCTTCAGTTGTACTGTCATTGTAATTCTGAATACTGAATTGCAAACGCAAAATGACACTGTACTGTACCACATAATATGCCCCAGTATTGCAGCATAGTAGCATATACTTACAGGACAATATTGCTTACTTAGTGTCGCACAATAAGTAACCTCCGTTTGTACTCACACAAGACAGTCAGACTCTCCGTGATAAATCTTTAGACCAGCTCTACCATCGGTACCAAATCCACAGTCTAGCTGGACTATTGGAATTTTTGAAAGTCCAGCTGGACTATCTGCATGATATTTAGATAGTTCAACTAGGAGTGTGGCATAACTAGGACCACGCACACACATCTTATCGTAAATGGTATAATGTTAAGTGTGTTAATGTTAATATTCGTCGAACCCGGGGTCGAGTTAGCTTCTCCATTTTTGACACAAGCAGCTGCATAAAACGGACCTGATATTATAAGAACTGGACTAAAAGACCAAGTAAATGAGAGTATAGCATTGAAATCATAATTTATAAGTTCTTTTTTTATTTTGCCTAATCTACTGTGTTGAGCCGCAGATTTGACCTTAATAGGTAATAATAAATACTAGATGGATCGTTGGGTGTAAATAAACTAAATGGCTACGCAACTTCCACTTGAGCCGACTGATTCAGTAAAACAGCACAAGAGGAATTAGATTAACATTCCGGACTTACCATAAATGTGAACATGAATTGTGAAACTGTTTGTCATTTATCAACACGTCATGAATGTATATAATAGCTCCAAAATTTAATGTGGTTTAGTCCCAAGGAGAAGCTTTTTGGGTATCTTATTGTATTGATTATATTACAATGATAACGATGCTGAATGCACCTTGTAATGCGTCAATAGATTTAAGTAAAAATGGTCAAATCAATCTAAATTTGCAAGACGGTTACAAACTTTGTTCCCTCTTGAAAGAAATATGGGTGATATCATCGCTACACGACCTCTGTCTACAGCCCCTGCTGTGTGAAAATCTTAACACAACCAGCTGTGACGTTACAAAGTTACAGGCTGTAGTATAAAAATTCGGCTTTATTTTGTCCTGAAAACGGGTTTGTCGAACACTGCTCACGAACAGTAGGCTTAAGCCAAAATAGTTTTAACAGCATATGCTCTAAGCACCAAATGGTAAAAAATTTGGAAAGTTCCGCCAACCCGTTCTTGAGTTATAGCTGTTGCAGATAAGTTACATATTCGTATTGCCGTTGCTAGACAACAGGATAATCTATCTTTGCAGGAAATAACTTGTGCAGCAGTTACTGTAATTGCCGAGAGACAATTTGCTAAATTGCTCTATCTACATAATCAATATTTTCGAATGATGGCCTGTGGTTGATAGCCATCCCCCAACCTCCGCCCTTTGTTATCAAAGCTGACTTAGCATTTGAAGTTTAGCTGAAAAAGGGATCATAGTGATTTAATGGTGAATTAATGTCTGCTAGCACCTAGGGTATACACCCAACGGTAATAACATTTATTTCGATGTACTTACACTTATAAGCTGTGTATTAGACAAAAAGGGAAAAAGCAGTAATGTTTTCTCCTTCACAATACTTAGAACATGATAACGCAGTCGGTGCGCTGCGACGCGTTACAGATGTCCAATATACTGTAATATACTACTGGATGGAAGAATCTGATTTGATTATACAAGTCTTTGTGACTGACTACTACTATTGTATACATATGTGCGTTCAAATTTGCATGTTATTCCTTACTATCCATAAAACAATTTTACCCCTAAATGATACACAAGCAAACATTAAGTAAAAGGTTCCAACTATAGGCACTTGACAAAGTGTAGCAGCATAAAATATGTAATTAATCATCCACACATTGAATAAAATCTACATTTTGTATGTATACTGTTCTAAATCGAGATTTCAAATAAGAGAATGTATACAAAGCGTCTCAATCGGCGAGGTCCCAACTACCGTTGTGCACCAGGTTTGGAAAAAATATATTGCAACGTTTCGATAGTAAATAAATAAACTGAAACTATATGAATATAAACTTAGCTAAAATTAGTTGCGTAATTCAATGAAAAATTGATATAAACTATCGGCCATAAACTGGGTGAAGTCCTAGACTTAGAACTTTGACTCCAACAGCAGACAGCAACGAGAGGGCGAGATGCATCGAATAAATGTTTAGTAAAATCCATCCATCCGTTAATAACTTATGTCAGTCACAAAAATAGGCAGTTTCGAGCACTAAGACCTAACGATTGTATCACTCTTGTTTAGCTTTTCTACGAAGCATTTTTCTATTTTGCGTTTATCTATTGCGGGCGGAATGTGATTTATGTCCGTTTGATTTTATGATAAGACAGACCTTTCGAATGTGTTGGAACACCCACTCAGATGATGACTCAAACGAGAGTTTAGACTCTATAGACTTTGCAATCAGAAGTAGTTGACTTTTTAAATAGTTAGGAGGGCAAATATGACACCAAGGGCGATTTGGACAAAAAACTGAACCATAACTCCAGAAACTCTTGAGTCTAATGCAATAAAATGGTATATACTTAGAATAAAGGCCATCTATAGTCTTTAATATACGCTATTCAATCCACTACAGTCTCCGTCGGTTTAGCGGTAGCTGAGTAATTATGCAACATAAATTATGCAAAAAATAGTCGAATTTTAAGACCTCTTATCAATACACCCAGTGAACATATTTCGATAAAACCATAAAATCTGATTGAACATATTCATATTGCGGGATCGATCCATCACATTTACATGTTTCGTTAGGCATGATATCAAAGGAATGGTGGAAAAATGAATTGTGATTTTTCGAAAATTATTGACAGATTATGATCAACTACTGTATGCAGTAATTTTATACAGCACGCTAAAACTGGTGGTCTATTTTGGTCTGATTTGAACGTCTCGGGTCGTTTTAGGAACTTGACGTATAAGTTTTCCTTCGGAATTCTTTCGCTTTGCGATACGTTGACAAGTCAGCAGTTACTACGTAAATTTTACTCTTAAACCTATATAAAATTCTACGTTTTCGTCTTAAAGTCACCCTCGTACCAACATATTCACTAGTAAAGTGGAATAGCGTAAAGACAGTAGAAGCCCAGAGATTTCTGTGAAGCGTGTAGTGAGTAGCTAACGTAAATTTTGTGACAACTGTGCGACAAACTGAAACTTTAAAAAAGTGCACCAACGTTGCGTTTCAAGTCTCCTGTCGGTTAGTAGCCGCCTATATTAGCCAACTACTCATGGAACTAAATTCATTATAAGTAATTTTTAACACCTCTCTGATCATAATCTCTCAAACGAATAGATAAACATTTTTATAACGGTAGTAACAATTGTAATTCATTTTATCCGCAAACTGGGGATCATAAGGTTACCAAATAGAAATTCACATAATCACGCTGTGTTTTAGCGCTGGTGTTCAGAATCATCAAATGCCCGAGACGCACTCTTTGCTCCTACCGACTTATAGCATTCTACTACATTGTTTAATTAATTTAACTTCTTAGTTGTAACGATTAGATGTAGTTGACTTAATATCTCCACGCTATAGATGCATTATATAGAAAGCGATGAACTTATTTTTGTATTAATATTGCTTTACAAACGTTGTTGACAAAACACACTTGTTTTACGGAAAATTTGGAATTCTTCAAGATGAAGCGGGGCACATTTCACAAGGAGATGAAAACACTATGTTACCCACACATTGGTATTTTTTGTTATATTGTAATAACTATTGTCGACTGATTTTATTGCAACGCCATGTATGTGTGTAATTACTTATAAGAACTTCCAACACTGCAATGTTTTTTATCGCATCGTATAGTATTTACTGATATCAAACACGAAAACGCAAATAACTGTTCAAAGAAACCCGACAAAGATTTTTGTGAGTCCAGCGAAAATGTGGAAGTTCACACAATTTATAGCAAGCAGTTTTATTGAGTAATCAATATTATCTTGGATTTGCATAGAAAAATATAACGAAAATAAACTATATAGACCTCAGCCGCCTTGTGCTCAGTACGATATCTGTTTGTTTTTAAAATGGCTAAGATAAAATTCACTAAACTTAATTGTAACAACAGTGACAAATGTGAATGATCGTATGCAGGAGCACAGCAATCTCTTTAAGGGGGGGACACCCGGTTCGGTCTTCTAACTGTATTGCCCAAAAGTAGGTACCCCGCTCTGCTGTTGCGCCAATGAGCCGATTCGAGCAAACTCATGTTTGTTGCTGTCTCTTGGATTTTATAGCTACATTATAATGTGAACTCTATATTGCAACAACGTATTTACTAAAAAACCTGCAAAATTTTTCTTGGGACTGGACTTTATGTACGTAATAGTTATGGATGCACATCTGCCCGAGGCTTTGATGTGGATTGCCCCCTATTACGTACGACCCCTATGATAACTTATTACCCTAAATCTTTGAGCCTATCGCAAACGGTCGACCCTCAAAGGAGTCTGGCACCCGGCCTGGAAGACTGGCGGTGTCGATCACCTCCTACATCACCGGGGGCTGCCCGCATGTAGCGAAGCTTCCATGCCTGCACGGCTCGCAGGACGTCCCACAGGATAGTAAAAAACCTGAAAAGAAAACTTTACATAAACTTTAACTTTAAAGCGTGCATCATTATATCATTGTGTGTCACTAAATTTTCCAAAACACCAAGCGTACATATCATATTGTCAGAAAATAAAATTCATTAGAGTGTAGTTCTGCGATAGTAGTGTTACCAGGACTGAAGTATTACTATTATACGGTGACCGAAGCATTGTAGCAGCCATATCTCGATTGCCGCAAATATTACCATAGTAATCACTTCGTCATATATTTACGCTTTTTTTCGACACTGAACGTGTAGTCAGACATACATTCTCATAGAGAATTCTTAAATAACAGCTCTACAGTTATTGAATTGCGTGTTATTATTGTCTAGTGTATTATCCATTTCATACATTCTTTACAACTCAATTCATCTTGTGAACAATATTATATAATGTATCAATTCTCGAAGTACTATAAGGAACATGAGAATACGTAAAACAAATAACTAACAATTTTGATAACGAAGCAAACACGTTGATAAACGACAAATTAAAATATATAGTAAAGGCATTAATTCAGCGCTAAGAATATAAAATTCCTCCTTCATAAGATATCGAACAGTTTCCGGATTTACTAGAATTGCAAGCGTTCACAATTTTTACAAACGTAATTACCAGCTGGTACCATTAAGCTAGCAGTAAAACTTAACTGATTGGACTAATATACTGTTCCCTTGAAACAGGAATAAACTCACTTGTTAGCACTAATCGGCTAAACAAAATATGCAATCGATATAAAATTACAAAGATATAACCGATAATAACAAAAAGAGAATACTACCTGGAATATATTAGTACCATTTCTTTAGCCACCACGTCTGAATAGAATGTTCTGCAGTTTCTTTGCACGTCTCGCTATTTGCTCATTCTCTGTAACTGCCCCTCGCTATTATCCGATTTGTAGAATTATGGTCTGCTACTTAACACAACCATAGTGCATTACACCTCCCCCCCCCAAACCCCCCCCCACACCCCATCTACAATCCGCTTTTTCTGCTTTTGAAGCAACTGGTGTGCCATCATCTGCCAATTGGTGTAAGTGGTACGCCACTTGCACCAATTTGTGGACGATGGCATGTCAGTTGCACCAATTGCTAGATGGTGACGTGATGCTATATATAACCAGCAAGTAACTGGCGTGCCAGGAACTACAGTTTGGTGTATTTTAGTGTGCCACCTTCACCGTATCAAACTGGGTGTTGTCATCAATATCAAATTGGGGGAGGCCACTATCGTACTATCAAACTAAATAATAATAATCACTAATAACAAACTGGAAGGGGCACCAATATCAAACAGGAGGGGGCACCACTGTCGAACTTTAGAGGGGCACCAATATCAAACTGGAGGGGTGCACCAACATCCAACAGGAGGGGGCACCAATATCCAACTGGAGGGTGGCACCAATATCTCAAACTGGACGGGGGCACGAATATCAAGCTGGAAAGGAACACCAATATCAAACTGGAGGGGTCCCAATATCCAACAGGAGGGGGCACCAATAACAAACTAAAAGGGACACCAATATCACACTGGAGAGCGACACCGTTTTCAAATTGAACGGGGCACCACTAGCGAACGAGTTTTTAAAAAACCCATTGAACCGAAAGTTTACCAAAACGATCGTACCTATCTGACCAAAATATAGTGGCAGTATTAGGTTCATTTCGCCAAGTACATGTCGTAAGAAACACTGGTTACTTTCGACATGTCGTATTTAACATTGGTTATATACGACATGTTGTTTGTAATACATGTTACATACAACATGTCGTATGTAACACAGCTATGTACGACATGTCGTATGTTACAAAAATGTTCGAGTAAATGGGTGCATTATTCTGTGAATCAGCAATAAGGAAACTTATGGAAGACTTCAGAAAAAATCGCCAGAAATTAACAAAAATGGCGAAAATTGAGCGGGAAATTAAGGAAATTATGAACTTCTACAAATTTCGACATTCTAGCTACCTGCCTATCGCCCCGACCCCCTCCGCCAACTGGCAATTTCCCTTGGAAGCCGAACACTGACGTCTCGTCCCCCGAGGCACTGGCTATCATACCCTGAGATCTCGGACTTTGAGCATGTATAGTTAAGACTGATCGTAACAATATTCCATTGTTGTTACAAAGCTGCGAAAGCTTGTAACTTTCGAGCGTAACAACATTAGCAATGTCGTTACATACAAGCGCTTATGCGTAACAACGCACTAATGTTGTTACCCAGAACCCGCTTTGCGTAACAACTCACGAAGGTTGTTACATACGTTCGAATGTAATGTTTCCATACACACGTGTGTATATGCTGACGATGTCGAGTAAGTGCACACATTTCTCTGTGAACGACGCATTAACTAACAAAAGGGACAAACGCTTTGCGAGCCTAGTAGCCGCTGCTGCCGGAGCTATGTCCGGATTTCTTGGAATAGGAATGGCTTTTGCCAATGGCGTGCATATTCATAAAGTCAAACGGCAAGTAACTGCTTTAGAGAAGTATATGCATTAAACGAACGACATCTCTTTAGGCAATACGCAAGCTATTAGATGTCTTGCACATGCTAACGAGGACGTTTATGCTTTTCTCCATCATAGCATGCAGGAGGTGATCTCGATGATTGAGCATGTTTGTTGCAATAACGGACGAGAAATAGCGCTCGCCCATCGACAATTGATTGATCATATCCTTCGAGCTAACATGCGAGCTTCGGCTCAAGCCATCATGGAATCAATGCTCAGCGGAGAATTGTCTCCAGCCATTGTAGATGTAGTTATGCTTCGACGACTGTTTGCTATGGACCCTTGCATTTCGAAAACCATCCTGTCTCGCTAGCGTAGCCTGGCCTGTCAATTTGGGAGCGCAATGCCTGTAAGCGTGGACTTAACAGGCTGTCGATTCGGGTTTATCCTACAGTTGCCACTACCTAAGAGGAGCGATGTACGCCCTTATTTTCGCATATACAATACTGGCTTGTATACTCCCGACGAACAAACGCATTTACAGCTGCTGCTACCACAGCACGCTGCCCGAGTTGGACAAATGCGTTTCGAGGCTCTAAATTTGCAAGCTTGTAAGCAACGACCTGGCATCGCATTCTGTGAACCGCATGCCCTCGTACAGGACCAATGCACGCACTGTCTTGAGCGGATCATTGCAGAGGAGTTAATAGCCGAACATGTCAAGCATGCCTGTCGAAATAGCTCTCTCCTAGGACCACTTACTTACGATTCTGACATTTATACTACCACTCAGAGAGTCCTTATTCGAACACTCGAACCTGAGGTGGTTCTTACAAATCGTCAACAGCTAGCTCATGTGACACACGGACAAACCGTAAAGGTTCCCGCAAATGGTGTGCTATGGTTTCCGCATATACCCAGTTGATAATAGGTTCATTGGTACTCGCCAGCATGCTACGACCAGAGAAGATAACTATAAAGGTAGCACCGAATAACACTATTGATCGACTTACCAGCCTAAAGTTTAAACCGCTCACTTGGAGTTCGCTTGATAGTGCTAAGGCTACTAACTTACATGTAGCCCAGATTGCTAGGGAACAAGTTCATAGGATAATGAATTTCCCTGTTTTGGAATATATGTTTTGGAATGTCTCCTAAATTTATAGTTACTTTTCTAATTGATCTTGTCAGCCTCGGGTACATTATGACTAAATGTAAGCTATCACCCAAATATGGCAAATATCTGCCGAAATGGACGCCTTGCCGAGAGCACCTAACTGAGACGACTACACACCCCAGGAAAGTAATTAGGTGCACTCGGACCGGTTCACGAGAAACTAGAGCTCCTACACCACATAAGGAACATGCTAGTGAAGCTACGATTACACATACTGGACTGCCGCGTAGTCCGTAGTGCCGAATCGGTCCCCACGACGCTCTTATAGGCTACAAACCTCGAACTTCATCTGAGGAAAAATTAATATTCGCCGATGATAATGAGCTCTTCGTAGCTCTGAGGCGAGAACCTCGTATTGGCCCTCGTTCTGGTGTTCTGACTAGACATAAACACTTGTTCCGCAGGGAATACTCCTCTGTTGATCAATACTACCATCTTAGGGACACCCGTCACGACTCTTGTGGACACAGGAGCAGATATTTCGATTATGTCCCAATCTCTGGCAGCTCGTTTAGGTCTAGTACCTAGAGATTCGAATGTCACCCGAGTTGTGTCAGCCACTCAACAGGAGTTAGTAATAAATGGGACGGTTAACGCACCCATCACTATCGGATCACTTAACACGCCCTGTGAGTTTCAAGTAACACCTGATACACCTTACGAGTGTATTTTAGGTACTGATTTTTGGCATTACTGCCATACGTTGCCACCAATCTTAAGGATAGGTGTCTAGACCTATACAACGGCGCAGAAAAATTTTCAGTGCCTTTCACTGATCAGGACGATTAGAAACCACCAGTTGTCAATGTGGTGAGCCGAAAATATGTCCAAATACCACCGAACACGGAGATGTTCATTAAAGCGGTGCCTGAAATTGCCCAGTCGAGTGTTGGACAAGCTCTATTTGTGCCTGATCCGTCCATCCTTGATGTGGCTATTGCCAACTCCTTAGTACAAATGAGTCAGCGCCTGATTCCAGTAGCTGCTATGAACTTTGGAAATGTCACAGCAGCAATACATGCTGGACAGACTATCGTACATATTGAGGCCTTAGACGATAATGAGGTAGAAATACTATATGATGCCTCTAATCGCCTCCTCCAACTAGAACCCCCACGTAAGGTTAAGCAGTGTAACAACATAGGAGTAACTGCCGAGAACGTAGTGCAGTTAGTTAACGAGCAGAAAAAGGCCATCTATCCTGAACGATCTGTTCAGACACTAAGTAAAATTGATTTTTGCGATACTTCTTTAACCTCGTATGAGCTGAAACAACTGAAGACGGTCTTATCAGGGAATGCCGATGTCTTTAGTACCCACCCTTTTGACTTGAGCAGATGTGGGATACATCAACACAGAATTCTCACCGGAAATGCCAATCCTATCAAACAAGTATCCTATCGGTTGGCTCACTCAGTACGCGAACCATTGAGGGAAGAACTTAATAACATGGTCGAAGCACGCTTAATAACACCATCCGATTCCCCATGGGGACCTCCTATTGTCTACGTCACCAAAAGTGATGGTACCCTTCGCCTCTGTGTAGAGTTCCGTTAAGTAAACACCGTGGCTAAACGAGACGATTACCCATTGCCGCGTATTGACGACATCCTAGGATGCACACGTAGCACCACGTTCATGTGCAGTCTTGACCTTAATAAGGAATTTTGGCAACTTGAACTGGACCCTGAAACCAAGGAAAAGACTTCCTTTGTCACTGTCCGTGGGCAATACGAATATAATGTGTTACCGTTTGGCTTGAATTCATCGCTTGGAGCTTTCCAGCAACGCATGTCAATCATTCTTAAAGGTTTGGAATGGGAGTGATGTCTGATTTACATCGATGATATTCTAGATTTCTAGCCCAACTTTGAACAACATCTGGCCGACTTAGTAACCGTATTTGATCGGTTCCGTAAGGCCAACCTAAAATTAAAACCATTAAAATGTCAGTTTGGGCAGAAACAACTGAAACATTTAGGACATATTCTTAGTTCTGAGAGAGTGAAACATGATCCGGAGAACACCTCGGCTATTGAAAATTATAAACGCCCCGAAGTCTCTCAAACAGTTACAAAGTTTCCTTGGACTCGGAGGCTGTTACCACAAATTCTTCCCGCACTACTCGGAAACTTGTGAACCTCATAACGCTTTTAACCCGTAAAGACTCTGAGATGAAATGGACAACCCAGTGTGAAGAGCCTCTTGGTAAATTACGTAAGGCTTTGATTCAGGAACCACTCTTTATTTATCCGGATTTCTCCAAGCCTTTCATATTGCAAACAGACGCCTCCGGATATGCATTAGGCGCTGTGCTATCGCAGGAAACTGACCGGGGAACGTTACCAATCGCATACGCAAGTAAATCACTAGTCGACTACCAGTGTAGGTACCCCGCTATCGAAGCAGAAGCTCTCGCAATTAGACGGGCTGCTCTGCATTTTAAGCACTATTTACTCGGACACGAATTTCATGTTGAGACGGACCACAAGCCTCTTAAGGCATTGTTCGAACGACCACCGCGAAATTCACGACTGGCGCAATGGCGCAATGAGTTGCTTATGGAGTTTGGTGGTTTTAATATCGAATATCGACTAGGTAAGGCTAACGCTAATGTTGACGGACTCTCGCGAGATCCTCAACATGACCTTCAGTTTAGCTACTCGTCAGACGAGGATGAAGAGGACGAACGCGACCGTACCAGAAGTGGTCGCCGTTGCCGTCAAAAGGGAAGATCATGGAAAAGGGAACGCCTTAGCCCACCCACCATGAACTCGAGTCTCCGACGAAACTCTGAAGGAATTAATTCGGCAGTTACGAAGATTGCCACCTGATGCCCCAATCGAATTACCGCCCGAACCAGTTCGGAGACAATTAAAACGCATGTTTGGGGACACAACCTCTAACCGGTTGTCGCAAAGGGACGCGAGTCGTCCAATGTGGTAATATTGATGATCCTTGGCCATTGGAGTCCGATCCAAGGCCTGGACCTTTGGTGACGCATAAACCACCTGTCATCGGCACACCACCCTTGGAACCACTACCCGCGCCAACTCCGCCTGCGCCCACTGCCGCAGTCACCAGCGCTGCACGGGCAACAGCTGGAACACCCGAATTAACTCGATCGAAGGAACTTCCAACTGGCTATCGGCGCAAATTTGTTGGAATAGCTAAGGTAGAGGAATTCGATACCCTAATTAGTTTGCGGACCTCGAGAAACATTACAAGGTCCCGAGAAAGTCCATGATACTAGCGAGCATATATACTTGCCGCATTTCCAATAATATGAAGGGTGGAACCTCTTCAATCTCCTACCCTATATTCAGCGTATGGATAAACAATTTGGTCCCATTTGGTGGTGCTTATGTTACCTTCGGTCACCGCAGGACAAAAAAGCCGCTATTGCCTTAAAGCTGGAAGCTCACCACTATCGCCTCTGCCCTGACACTGCTATCTTATATTTACACCCTGTATTGCCAAATGACCATCGTCCTAATCTATGTGCA
>JASANE010028257.1:0-19117 GCA_030248225.1 Trileptium ribeirensis
GAAGGCGATACCCCTGCTTCCATCGCATTCCTGCGTAATTTGGTGTCTCCTTAAACTTGACGAGGGGGGCCCTTATTCATGATACCTGGAAAATTTTTAGGGGAACGCAAACTTCGTGTCAAGGAACGGGTGGTGTAGAGTTAGAAAAAGCATTACCGGTGTTCAGGAAGTTACAAATGCTTTTCCAGTATAATTGTTGTATCGTATTTCCTATACTCAAACTGAAGCCCATTATCTTATGACCTAAGCTCATATAGTTTTTATTTTTAATCTTAAGTTGAACTTATAGGGACTCCACATTGGCACTAAGTTCATTATTTGTTATTTATTATTAACAGAACAAACGTAATCACAAGGTCTTGAGTTAACTTTTCAGCTTTCGTGATGGCTTAGTCCGAATAATGTTTATACAGCTTAGGAACTCTATATATTTGCTGGCAAGATTAGGTTCCCCAAGATGCAAAAAAACAGCTGGGTACCCGAATTACACGAGTACAGTCCCAAAACTGTTTGCGCTTTTAGAAGCACCATCTGGATTACAATTTATATCCTATTAATTGCATTCATATCACCTGAAAAACCTAAAGATGTCTATGAGAATTTTACCACATAAGTATCTAGTGAGGATTATGCCAGTTAAGAATCTATGCGCAAGTTACCGCCAAATAAGGCTATATAAGGAGCATTACCGCTCATCGGCTCTTGGAGCAGGTTACCGTCCATAAGGATCTATGAGGGAGTTACCGCCTATAAAGATGAATGAGCAAGTTACCGTCTATGCGGATATGACCCCCGGAAAGATATATACCGACCCCTTCCCACCTCGAGCTTCGCAATCCTCCGCGTTCCGAAGGCACGCGAAAAATTAGCAAAAAGCGTGATAATTCACATTTGGAAAGAATTGGGGCAAAACGACCCTACCATTGCCGCACTTGCACCCTCGAACCGCCATTAGCCGACGGACATTCGCCATCTATGGGTAAACCCAGCGTTTATATTTATTTATAATAAATATATCGACAATAAATACATCGATACAAATATTGCCAACATCAGTAAATTAGTCGGATTTTGGGCAGAGAAACATTTTCACTCCATTATTTCGCAATAAACGTTGGAAAGTTTTTACAGCTGGGGAAAAGGGATAAGGACAGTCACAAAATTGTGGGGTAACTAGTATGTGTCTTCCGACAACCAAAACCTGGGAGTGCCCTGCTCTCTGTTTCAATCAACATGCGACCACAGTTACCCCACAGTAACTTGCCTAAAATCATAAAAATATAAGTAATTAACCCTTTCGTTCTCGAATTAATTTGTGTATCGTGCACTGTTTGACAAATTCAAGCCGGTGCCAGTAATGGAACCCGGTACGTTCGGATGAAGGTTGAGCTAAGTTGAGTTCGAGTTTCCACAGAGGGTGCTATGAGGAAAATCGTGAAAATTTATTTTTCCTCAGTCGTAATTCATAGCTCATTTTCGGATGAGGCAACTTTTTTGTTCGATGGCAGAAGTGATGACGATGTGCCATAGAATTAAGCGCAAACAGCTCCGAACCGATCTCTGGGTCAAAATGGCAAAAAACAGGTTTTAAGGGTACTTTGCCAAATCTTGCTACACGGGTAGCAACGTTCTGCAGCCCATATCTCGCGACATAGGCATCGCGTCGAAAAATGTTGCATTAGCTCATCCAGATCATCAACTTTGTCGGCAACGACTTTTTGTGGGATGACTCCCTGATATGCTGTTTGCACAAACATGCCTCGACGACCCTTAGCCAGAAGTAGCGATTTTGCCATTTTCGGCATGTTATTGTGTATTTTCACCTTACAAGAAGTGCCTATTAGGTTATCAAGCACGGCGCATATTTGCTATGTAGAGTCCAGCGTGACTATATTATACCTTTTCATTGGGTTTCAAGGGTTTTACGGTCGACCAACCCAATTTCAAAAATCTGGTTATGTATGACTGCAGTACATCATGAATGGGTTATATGGGTTTTTCTGAAAGGTCTTTCCAATGATTTGTTTATCTAGACTCCAGCAATTGTATTTCGTGCCGTTTCATGGGTTCCAATGAGTTTATCTCAACGAACCTGCTTTTTAAAATATAATTTGTCTTTAGCTGTTTGGTTACGTATTGCATACAGGGCATCAAGAATTGTTTATATATAGGTGCATATAGGTTTTTGAGAGGGTTTAACACGTTTGGTTTATTGGGAGTGCAGCGCGAGTATCTCATGCCTCGCCAGACTGTGTTTATGATGAATGATCGCAATTTCCAGGATATTGTCGGCCTTCCGTAGTTTAGTACACGGTATTAAAAATAGGCTATATATTGGGTTTTGGTGCTCTGAAAGTGGTGGTTCGATTGGCTAGACACAAGCAAATATATTTTATATATACTTTTTCAAAGCTTTTCAGCGCGTTTAGAGTTAATGAACCTGATTTCGACAATACAGCATGTCCTCAGTGGTATAGTTACCCACTGCGTGTAGGGCATCAATTGTATATACAACTTTTCGGGTGGCTTAATACGGTGGTGCCGTTATGTAGAGACCAGCGCAAGTACTGCATGTTTTTTCAATTAGTCCAAGGTTTCCCAAATGTTTTAGGATGGTATATACATCAAACACAGTTTGTTACAGGTGAATATTGTACTCAAAATGATAACTTATAAACGAAACCAGGTATCCGATATACTAAAATATATTCATGTAATGCTTCGTGAGAGAAGATTTTTGGAGGTCCATGGTACACACTGTTGACGTGAATATAGGTTGTGTCGTAATATGCTAAGGTAATTGGCTTAATAAAAAGATATTTCAAGCTGGGTGTTCTTCTTTGCTTCAAAGCTGTCAGTTTTATAGAAACACAAATGCAAATTCTCGCATTTAGCACGCTGAAATCGTCTCCGGCAGTTAGGAATTACTCCTAAAACTTAAAACTTGCTCAATCATCTTTTGAAACGCTCATACTTTGTGACGCTCCGACATCGTTAGCAGTCGCTGATCTATTTATATCTTGTAGTCTGCGAAACACACCAAACCTGACTCATAAAATGCACGGAATGTACAAACCTTATTTCTCAGTTTACATTTATGAACAAAACTTGCCTATTAAGACATTATTATTATTAACATTTTGTTAGTAGAAACAACTAATAATTTTTATGCCACCGATCGACGCTGTTGTTTCCGCTCAAATTAGCTATTATCAACAATTTTATAAAGAAATCGCGTTTTATTTTTACCTTTTTTGGAACATTTTCGAATATTCGCTTAAATTTTCCGACACCTGTCGATGTAAAACGGCGACACCATGTAAAACAGGTGCAATATGTTTGATGTTATTCCGCTATTTCGTTCACCCGATATCATATACAAACGGTAAAAACAGCTGCTATTCCATAATAGACACATCCCTGCATTTTTTTGACATTTTATAAAGCCTATTTTTAAGCAGGATTTATCTAAAGATTTAGCTGTACGGGAATGGGAGTGTGGGTTGGCTTGAGGTAAAATTTGACTAGACGCCATACTCAAAACTACTTGAGCTAAACATTTAGCTGTATACTTTGCCTCAAATGGGGTTTGAACTAAATGGCTCAAATTATCAATGTATGCTACTAAATAAAGCGTGGTTAGCATATTAAGGGAGATGTGACGATTGGAAAAAAAGCGAGTTTTCTTGAATAGAAAATTTTCGGCGACAATTTTTATAGTACGTACGGCTTAGGCTAAGGCATAGTGCTTAGTTCGCAAACTGCCGTTGCGTGCACTCCAGTTCAAAGATGTTACCTGTAATTCTTCGCTAGGGAATGCTGCTGAATTATTCATTAAACTTTGCACGCAGAGTTTTACGAAGATATAAGGTAATGATATTCATTCAACGTCATTACAAACTAATGCATTTATGAGTAATATCCATCTCTCTCGACAAAAAAAATCAGTTTTTAAAGCGAATATTCATAAAGCTACTAGCCTTATGGAATATAAAATCTAGTTTTGACAAATTGTGCCAGCAGTCTCTGCATACCTCTGCCTATCCTGTTCCAGGAATCATTGCAAGAAGGAACGCTTTCATTGGATTGGAAATTAGCTAGAGTTATGCCATTCTACAAGAACAGTTCAGCAATGTGATCCAAGTCAACACAGATCTATATCGGTTATAAGTTACGTTGGAAAATCAACAGCAGCGAGTTTCTGTACCGCTTGATGTCGTGCAAACTTCTTTTTACAGTCAGTTCAGCTTCCTCTCTCCACATTCCACAACCGACCAGCTCATATGTTTATTGCAAAATTTGACTGTATCAGAAGACACGGGAGCTTCCAACTTGCCAATGTTTCCTAAACCTTTCATCCGCTTTCGGCACGGTACAACATTCTGCGATCAAGTCTAAACTATTTACCTATGGTATTAGTAGTCAGTTGCGACGCTTGATCTGAAATTATCTATACAATGTCGGCCGGCATGTATTAGCCGACGCAGTCAAGCTTTCTGTACGCAATGGTATGTCGAGCGTCCCTCAGCGAAGCATCATAGCACCCACTCTATTCATACTTTTAATTATCGATTTTTGCAATGTACGAGATTCTACGAAGCTTATTGAAAATCTTGATTACGTTGAATTATTTATGCTTATACACTTCTCCGAATCAGACATGGACAGGATTAGTTTGCCTTGTCACATTTAATAAGTATTCTGTTATATAGGGCAACTAACCTGGGAATCTTGTTTAGTTTGCCAAAGATTAAAGCTATGTTTGTATAAAACATATTTGAACGGAATATCGAATATATTTTGATGATCTGTAGCTGGAACCTCATAAACATCTTGGATTAACTGTATTTGAAGACTCATCGCCTCAAAACCATATCAATTCAATCAGCCATATGATCATAGCTGTGGAACGTCCGTCGGCTTGAAGGGGTAGGTGTATCCGCGGGTGTCATCAAGGTGTGGCAGTGGGTAAATTTTTGAAATTTTTAAATTTTTCTAATTTTGCGAAAATTTTCTCAAATTTTTGCCAATTTGCAATAAATTTTTCCACCTACTTTTGCCAATTTTAATCTTCCAGTTTTTTTCTGAAAATTTTCGCGCGCCGTCGGCGTATGGTGGAATGGGCTAGATTTGGCTTTAGGGGAGCGTCTGCCGAATGGTGTCTTTACCAGACACTAGGTTTAGCTTGAGGGAAGCGTCCTACCGTTAGGGGATAAGCCCCTAATCCCATCGACACTTCTGCCAAATGGTGTTTTTACAAGATAAACTTCTTAAACGATTGTCCTATCACACGCGAGAGTTGTCAATTTTGCGTTAAGTTTATGTTCGATGTATTTCTTCGCTTTTCGAAGACGCGATGCCTAGTAAGCCTATTTGGAATGTATATCAAATAGAAAAACTGGAAATGTTGCTTCTCCGTGTTATCCTTATAATTCTCAATTATCCATGTAGTCAGTAACTAAGCTTATACCACTATGCTCTCGGTAATTTACCTCCGCTTCCAGCTAGACGTAACTTGGCGTCTCAAAGCTACGGTTGTATACATCTTAATCGGCACGAACCCCAACACCTGTGTCGATATATACCTTATCAACAGAATCTTAACGATAAGTGTCAGACGCCAGCGCAGATTTCAACTGTCAGCCGTCAACCCTCATAGGACAAGGCTAATGGATCGCTCTCCCCTGATATTCATCCCAAATTACTAAAAATAATCTACAACGTGAAGCTGGTTCCAAGCAAACAGCTGAATGTTATAAGAAATGCTGGCTGGGAAATGCGCTGCCAACATATTATATATATTTACATTCTAGGGAGATATAGGTAGCAATTGATAACTATTCCTAAGTAGGCCTACAACAGTTTGTGACCAAAGCTCATGTCACACGTCTAATTGCAATATATATTTCTGTAAATATATATGTGTGTAAGAGGTGTTCGATATATAATAATAAGGCATTTATAAAGCGCACTTTTCGCTGATAGCGTTGCAAATATACATACACATCTATATACGTATGTGTATACATATTTGTGTTATGGGAGTGTTGAGTTGAAAGTTTAGTTTTACCTGCGTTACTTATTGTTGCACCAACTATGTTATTATGTTTCACAGGGACTATGTGTTTTTGAATATGAAACCGATGCGTTGTGGGGCACAAATAGATGGTTACATTTCAGGAACTATTTGATTAGCTATAGCTACCTGACCACTACCTAGCTTTGTGAGCAACTTTTATTGCCAGCAACCATTTAATTACTTGTCTACAATTAATATTACGAGCTCCAAAAAGTATAAAAATTTGACAATTTTACGTAGACCGTACGTTCCAAATGTAACCCAATAACAAAACTCAGTTTATAATGGCGTATTGTATAGTACGTTTCGCGAACGTCTTGCCGTTTGTCTGCTATGGGAGGCTTCTTGAGCAACCTAACAACAACTCCATAATGATTTTGTAACTAGTGTCTTATAGTTCTCAGCGCTAATCTATCTACGTTTGATTCATTGCCTTGGGGAAAATTTGTTCAACAACATACGAAATGCACATAAAAATACATGGGTGAAAAGGTTAGACTGTTTTATTCGTGGTATAACAGTCTGTAACAACACGTTAGTTAAAAATATAATGCAAACAATTTGGTACTTCCCTGTTTTGACACCAACGAAACTACAATAAAAGATATTTGTTTTGAGCTAAATGGTATTTAATTGACAATTTTAACTTTGTCAATAAGAAATTTATTTGAGTTTTACGCATTAAAATTCATTGACGGCATTAAGTAGGTTTAAAAATGATTTGTCATTAAAATTTTAATTTGTGCTTCGGCTAATTTAATAATTAAATTCCAAGTTATGATCTGCAATGTATCGCAAGTCTGATTCCGTATGCGATATTAAAAGAAAAGCGGAATTTACTTATACATAATTTTGGATTTTCAATGTTTCTATTATTGGTGTCATATTTCCTGGTTACCTAACGGTTGTCACTACCCGGCGAAGGTTGTTAGAGGGTTTTTTGTCATTTTTTTAGTCCGTATGGGTGTTGAAATAAATTTCGATTACCGCTGTAATAACTATCTTGTACCCACTTCTACCTATCTAAGTAAACAGAATTATGCATGAGTTAACTTAAGCTGCGCCGCCTACCAACCTCTTTTGACATCAAGTACAAAATGTTAGAGAACAAACTAATAGTTGCAATAGCCTAACGCTGTTTCCGAACTTTTACGTTAGTATCTAATTACCAAAACATTTAGTTACGTTAGCTGACACAATGCACCTTTTTACACTTTCACCATAACTGCGTTTCGAAACGCTAAATTAGGCTACTCGCATTTCGAAATTTTTAGTAATGCTAACACAATTCTTGATATTCTTAACAGTCTTGTTTGTTCGTGAACAGTTCTATATATAATGTATATAATTCTATAAATTTTGTGTGCGAAAAAACGAGCTTTCTTATACAAAAAATTGTTCGCGAACATAAAGTACTGTTGAGATGAAGCTGTTCGTGAACACACATATATGTCCTAACACTGCGTTAATACTAAAAAGGATATTAACTGTGACTTTATTGTTCGCAAACATGTGTCCATAGCTAAAATATGTTAAAAAATAATATGGAAAATCTTAATCAGATTTTAACTGGATATCCGGGAGCCGAATATAGTATATTGCTAAATCCGTTTGTTTTATTCGCGAATATTTCATCGTTCGACCATCGAAGTGCGAGAGTATTTCGGTGGTAATTGCAAGTCAACGCTTTAATATTAACATTTCCTATTTAAAAGTATTCGCGAACATCACAAATTTTTTGCTCGATAAATGATTACTTTTGCCTTTACACATAAAAACCCTGTTAGCGAAAATTTATGTGATGGTATAATACGGGGTAGCGAACACGATATAAGAAAACAAACGATATTTATATATATATAACGATAAACAAAATATATCAAAACCAAAACGTTCGTGAATATCATATTCATACGTTCATTGTTTTAATACTTGTCTTTTCAGCATATAAATTAATCTGAAGACGTTCGCGAACATCACATTTGAACAGATATTCTTTAAAAACTAGTATCATGGTTCAGCCACAGCAGCCATTCCGTAAATTATCAGTTGAGTTATTGTACAAACGGCGTTATCGAACGTTTTGAATATAATTATAACAGTAGGTTATTAGGTTCCCGAACAAGATTAAAAAACGGAAAAATGTAGTGTTTACGGTTGATAAGAAAATCAATAATTCGGTACTTTAACTTTTGGTAGACAAGTAAGGTGTTCGGTAACACTTCAGAAGCAATCAACAAGCAGTCTATTTCTTATTCATTTACGTTTTGGAAGCATTACCTGAAAGCCCATTTTTGTTCCCACATAATTTTATGGATTTCGTGTACACTGAACAAGCAATTGCCAATCGCTAATTTCAAAAGAGGATGGAAAGCGACGCCGCTTAAGTTTACTCATGCATTATCGTCTTACTCGTCCAACTGCTATGCGCTTAATAGAATGTGAAAACTAACGAGGGTTTGTTTTATTAAAATCCTATATTATAGATCATCCGCATTAAACCGACGGAGGTATAAAAAATTAACCAGAAATTGCTACATGGCACACGCAAACTTGAAAATTTGTGGATATTAGAAAATTCAGTGGACCCAATGATTTTTTTTGATGTTGGTCGTAATATAGGTATATACATTGATTATATATATATATATACATTAATTGCCTATTAGTTTGAAAATTTATGCATGTTAATAATTTGCACCCATTCAATAATATTCCAGATGCAATCAAGAGCCAGTAATTTTAGTTTTGGGGGGACACGGTATACCCTCTGCCCTCCGACTATCTATTAAAGCTTTAATCTTCGCCCTTGTGTCATGTACCAATTTTAATGTATTTTATGTAATTGTGTTATGTACCAATGCTGTTATGAACAATCCAGTGCTATACTAATGAATACCGTAGAGCAAACCGCAGCTAAATCTTTCAAAACGGGTTGCGGTTTGCCATTATTAATTATCGGCACAACAAATCTATGCCAAATTTCTAACCGAGAAGTCATTTGGTAAACATGTTTTATCTTTGATGTAGAAAGTCTGCTTATCCGTATTTTTGTACTAGTAAATAGATGTCACCTAAAAAGGTTTTTGAATAGTTACGACTACTATCTATCTAACGTATTCTATGCAGTTGGAGGCCAAATTTTAATAACATTATCAAAGAGTTTTATGACGATGTTGCATTGTGTTGCATCTCGGTGGATTGTCAATTATTTTTGATCCAGGGAATGTCGATATTATAGTGGAACATGGTGACTCCAACCTCGTCTGCAGAGTAGATATACTACCTTGTTCTTGGAGCAGAGAGTAAACTGGAGATTTTTTAGAGCGCAATAACTTGCAGCTATCGGGTTCCGAGTTATCTTTAAATATGCACACCCTTTGAAAAACAAAGTGTATGTACATTATAGGTAAGCCTAATGCAGGACATCTTTAGCAGTTTACAAATAATAAGATGTCATATTAACCCAAATTTCTATTCTATGGCTTCTACAAATTTTTTATGGCATTGTCCGACATCTCGCATCTTCGGCTAAGCTGTCCGCACGTTCCAAAAACGGCTTTTAGATTGTTCTATACGCTTGAAACTGCGCCTACTGTTTGAACGGTTCGACCTCTTACGAATAGTGAGATGTCATATCAATATATGCTTTGGGGAGACGACGTGATTATCCCTCCTTGACGTTCGAACCCCCTCTTCAGGGCGAGGCCGACCCCCTCTTCAAGACGATGCTCCAAGTTTATAAATGTACAAAATTTATCTTCCCACAACCGGCAGATCGTCTACCTCAAAGCGCCCGGTACCCAGCCTTGACACTTTGGAGCTCGTGCATGTATGTTCATATCAATTAGCCTATAGTTCAATTAAACGTCCATTATACTCTGTATTGTACAAGGTTCTTACGGCATTGTCACTATGATCATTGACTGATTTCACTGTCAACACTGAAAAGTATCGCTTTGCGCTATTTGGCAACATTTTAGCCAAATTGGCAATAAATAGCAATGTTATAGTATTATTATGTACCGAACATTTCCTAAATGTCAGTTTTCCGTTTTCTTCGATTTGTTTAAGCTTCTTTTTTATGAAAAACGTTGATAATAAGTCGCATAGCACCACAATGTCACAACAATTTTACACTTTTTTCTTTACAAAAATTCAAATTATGACATTTTACAAAAAAAAAGTGATTTTGACAGATAACAACGATACAAATACTGTATTTTAAGTTGTATAAGAAGTCGACGAAACTGGATGTGATTTGACATGACAACACTAACTTGTTAGTTGTTTTAGCGCTTTCAATCATCAAGCAACGTTTGTAAATGTGGGATTAAAAATTAAAAACAATATTCTTCGAAATTAACCCTTCCATGACCGAACTCATTTTCAGCCGTGCTTGGTTTAACATTCGTGTGCCGATCGGACCCGGATTAAAGGATTGAAATTTGGAATGTGCAGCACTAAAAAAGAGAGTGGCAGTAAAAAGAGGAGGGAGAGGGGAGAGGGGAGAGTGGCACTAAAAAGTTTATCAAGATCTATGAAAGTTATGTAGGTCGAAATTTGATTTTGAAAATAATATACAAATCTCAAAGGAAGGATGCATTGCTTAGATTTGCTCAAGGTAAAAATGATAATGTTTGATGTGACATGAATCCTTTTTTACATCACATCTGAATCACATCAGGAAGCCCACTTTGTTTTGAGTAAAACCCACTGATTTTAGTTAAATTTTTATTTATTCCTCCGATTGTTCAATGAAACAATTCCTTCAGATTTTAGAATTTTCTTATTCGAAGAGTTTTTTGACTGTTTACAAGCCGATAATATTTACTTCAAGGGTGTTTACGACTTCGGAAATGTATATACTCTATATTGGCGGCAAGTAGTGTACACATGGAAATTAGGGCTAGAATATATATATTTCTACTATAAATATATATGGCTATTGGTGTCGCCGGGAGTGGGTACAATTTTATAAATTTTCAAGAACTCACAATTTCTCCCAATTTCGCGAAAATTTTTCCAAATGTTTGGTAATAGACTCAAAGATTTTTGTCTGTGCTAATTTTTGGACACATTTCCACAATTTATGTCATGTTTCACTCAAAATTTCCCACAAGTCTTCGGCGTGGGAACGCAATATATATCCAAATTCATACAACGCGTGTTTGATATTTGATGCAAATATATATGAAGATTTATATACATTGTTGTACATTTCATAGTATAACGTAACAAATTTCAATGTACTACAATTGTATAAAATATACAAATTAAGGCACATGAGAAAATCGCTGCAAAAAAATTCTATATAAAATTGTTTTGATATTCATACAACACAAATATGTGAACTGTCGCTCTTAAAATGTGTATTTAAACCAGCCCACACAAATAATGTATGACACTCTGCACATGTATGTATGACATATAATACTAATTTTAAAGAGACAATATTCCAATTCTTTACTAGTTTACTTTGAAGGTATATTGTTTCCAGTGGCATAGAAAGGGGTCTAGGATGGACAGCCCGGTAGTTTAGACTGGGCCAGAAAAAATTGTTTGTCATCAAGGCCTCTCCTTGTTGAAAACATCTTAGGTGACTTTCCGGCATGTGATAATGCTCTTCAGTTGATAATGTTCTGAGCCAACAGTGATATGATAATGTAAATTAAGGCAAAGCAAAAACTCAACGAAACGATATATAGTTCACTCCCATTTTTGGTTCGACAATGGATCCCTTCTAAGACTAAAATCTTGAATACGCCCTGATGAAATCGGAGTTCGAACTGTCATCCATTAACCTGGACTTCGATTAAACCTGCCGTTCTGCTTTTATAGCGAAACGAGAAATTAACAACCATTGTAGCTTACTATTATGGTTTTGAGCTACGACGTGTGGAACCAAGGATGTGATTTTTAGCATTCATTTTTACCAATTTTCTCATAACTTTTGCTAATTTTCCCCCAAATTTACAATTTACGCAAGTTCGTTCAATTTTCGCTGACATTTTTCCGCTATTTGCCAAATTCTCCGCGCGCCTTTTGTTTTCGAGCGCTTAGAAGGCGTCCAGCGCAATGGTGGTGCGGGGGGAGTCTCAGAGAAGGATTAGGCTACCTCCCTGGAGGATTAGCGACTGCCCTACGACTGTCTGAGCCTCAGTGGATTCCCGGTCTCCCTTTGAGCATATATAACTATAGGAAAGCAAAAGTCAGGCGTAGACACCGGACACATCCAAAGTTTCACATTAAGCATGTTTCTTGTCATTTTATACCAATATTTATGGCAATACATCGTTTGTATACTTGAGAACAACTTGAGGACATATCAGTTTACCTCTCCCAACCTGCCGATTGACTACCTTTCTCAAATATTTTTCTCATATATTTAAGACATCTACTATTTATAATAGTTCTAATGAACCTTAGTCAATACAAGACTTCTCAAATTGCATGAGATGCCTCACTTTATAGGGACCATAATAATATTTCGTATCCAGACCGGCCGGTCGCTCTGGCTAGAATGTTCACATTTATTTCGCATCGTGGTATCATATTTACTGAAGTCAAATGAAGTGTCTGTTCATCTTTTTGAGTTCCCATGGATGGAAGATATAAAGCAAAGGATGGTGTACATCAAAGTTTTTTCACATCAAAGTATTTTAAGGCATAGTATTAAAATTAGCTTTTTTAATCTTGACATAAAATTGGTAGCTTAACTGAAAAATGGCATTTTCTAGTTTTAACAATAAGACATTGTTTGATTTCGTGAGAGTTATGCTTTTTCATTTTGTGAACAGAATATTTTGTTAGGATTTGCAGAAATTGTTTGGTTTTTTGCTGGAAAATGGAAATACCACAACTAATATACATTTATACATTTATATCAAAGTATGGTGAGATTTTGTAACAATTATTGGCTTAAGTTCTCTGCAATTTTTGCATTTAACATTGAATGCTTTTAAAACATGTTTTTCTTTAGGTAAAATCTGAAAATTTTCAACATTCTTGTTAGTTGCAGAGTGTTGGTCTTTAGCTGCCATAAATAAATATTAGGTATGGCTTATCTTTATACAATTAAGCATATACATATACACAGAAAATAAACATTGAAGTTGTCATAGATCATGAAATTGCTGTTCAAACCTAAAACATCGCTCGCGATCAACCAGTGATGAATTTTTGAGCAAAAGTCACGTGAGGATTGCAATTATAACATACTAAAAGCGCCTCGGTTGCAGAATTCGTCACTGGTGTTTAACATATAAAAAACACAAAAACAACAAAATTAAAAAAAAACCATAAGCCGGTATATGTTACTTCCTGGCTATGTAATAACTATGGCACTATACTAACCGATGCAAAATGTAATACAGAATGCGATTATAAATTCGTTTTGAGCATCTGCGTAAGCCTGAACGTAGCCAAAAGTAGTAAAAGGCGCAACTATAACACTGTATCTTTCCTGCAAAATAGTATATAATTTATTATAGTTCTTTTGTGTAAAGCTTCGGATTTAATAAAATATATGTATTTTGTCGAATTTAATGCACTAACTAATGTCCGACGGTTGGAAAACCGGACAAAACATGTATCGATGGAAATCTATAGTAAAATGAACAAAATTAAAAGAAATAAAATTACTATTTAGTATAATGCAGCATTCACAGAAAAAGAGCTGGCCACAAGAGATAATAGTCTTTAACGACTGGCCATACGAGACAAAAGTCTCTTAAAGCCAACTGTAAAAGACTTCAAAACCTTACGGGTAGCTATAAGAGACATTTGTCTCTTATAGCTGGTCATAAGAGACAAAAGTGTCGTATAGCTATCTGTATGAAACTAAAATATTATACAGCCAGCCTTAAGAGATTTTTGTCTCTTACGGACGGCTGTAAGAGACAAAACTGCCCGGTTTTTGCACGCATTTTTCTGTGAATGCTGCATAAGTCATATATGTCGATAAGAGGAGGTGCAGTGGGATAGCCCGTAGAGGTCTGACCCTTTCAAGGCAAGCCTGCAGTACCCCTGAAGGCCCTCCACTTTCCTCGTTCTAGAAAATTGTGTGAGGAAAGCGAAGGAAGTGAAGAAAAGGCAAAGATTGGCGCAAATTAGCAAAAAATGATGAAATATTTAGTAAAAATTGGGTAAAATCGACAAGAAAGTTGTAAGAATTTTAGCGAAATTGGGAAAAATTATGAGTTCCTGACAATTCCAAAAATTTACCCTCTACCTTCCCTTCCCTGCGCCGAGGTCACGCTGCCCTCCCAACCCCTCCTAAACTGATGGGCTCTCGATACCTATGGTATAAGTTGTGCACATAATGTTTTTGACAGCAACGTTTTATTACTACTACACTTTTGAGAAAGATTTTAAAGTTTTCGGAAACTACAATTTAGGTGCAGGTGGTGGGGGTGATAGAATATTAGTTCGTTTTAGTTTTTTTTCCGTACCCAGGCCGGCTATGTATAACCTTGGTACCGTTTTTACAGGAATATCGTGTCTATCAATACAGACAATACAGCAAGCTAACATTGTTCGATATTTTAAAATTGTGGCATGCGCATTGACCAGACGCAGACTGTATCCTGCTGAACCAAAACGCGATAGATGCTACGATTGAATTTTGAGCTTTAAATTTTGGGATTTTGTGGATTTTAGACCTTTCGTGCTGGAATTAATTTTTCGCATCGAAACGACATGAGAGAATCGTAGCAATCCCATATAATTCCATGAGTCGTGCGCAAACCACTGACTTATTTACAAGCTTTTATTCGGTTTCTTAAAGAGCCTCGTAAAGCCAGCGGAATAATACTGCACAGGTAATCAAACAGCAAGCGACAAACTCTAGTTAAGCAATGTCATGAAATTTTTCTCTAATGCAAATGTGCATTGATAGGCATGAAAATATTATATACTGTCTTGTCTTGTCAAAGTTAAAATGTATATTGGCATTGCATTTGCAACATAAATTATAAGCACTTGACAATGTTGTGCAGCAACCTTCAAAAGCTTACTTCATGAATTAGTTTGTATTTTGACAGACGCTGAACAAACTGTTGCCGGGGCGATGACACTTTAACCCGATCGGCATCGCTTAGAGTCGCGCTCGCTAACCGCACAGCAGTAACGACGCTGAGTTGCTTATTTGCTTAAGGCTCTTAACAGCGTGAGCGAATTATAACACTGCAGAAAAACGAACGCTGCGGATTAAACATATTTGGAACGCCAATTCTTTTTGCATAAAGTACGCGGTAGTTTTAATGAAGACTCTTTGAATATTACTTTGTCCTTAAAGCGAAGTGTTGATTTCATAGATGTGTAAAATATGAAAACGCTTAAGGAAATCATTGTTCTGAGGGAAAATGAGCGTAGCTTACTTTAGACTCTTCTGAAGTGTACTGAGTTAAATTTTTGTTTCTCTTACCATCTCTTCGGCGTTTTTGCTGACAACGCTAGAAGTTAAACATATTTAGAACACCACTTCAATTTGTCTAAGTAGATGATAGTGTTAATGAAGACATATTGGAATCGTAGTCTCTCCGTAAAACGAAATATTGATTTCTTAGATATGTAATATCGAAATGCTTAAGATAATCATTCTTCTGTGTGAAAATTAGTGTAGTTTACTTTAGATTCTGCTGAAGTGTACTAAGTTGAATTTCTGTTCTCCCTACCTTCTCTCGGAATATTTGCTGACAATTTTGTTGGTTATTTGGTGCTATTTTTTTGGGAAAGCAAAATATCTACTGGTCTATTAGCAACAATGCCTAAGGAAAGAATATGACATTTTCTTGTACTGTAAAAAACATTAACCCGACACAGGTGTTCTCGATCTTACTTCATCTCATTTCGGTGCGTCATTATGCACAGAATCTCTGTAAGAAAACAGGTAGTTGGGCCACTTCAGGTTTCTGGGTCGGCATATAAGATCCTCTCCCACTCCAATGTATGACTGACGGTTTGGAGGTTGTTTCTATGTAAAGTTTATATCAGAAAACACATGTAATTTTACGACATCAAAAGACTATTTTTGTATTTAACAGCAAAGATAAGCATTTAAAAGATTAACATTTAACTGGCCTTATCAATATATATAATAAATATTTTGCTGAGTACACTACAGCAAAATGTTTATTATATATATTGATAAGGCCAGTTAAATGTTAATCTTGACTACTTGCTGTTAAATACAAAAAATAGTTGTTTGATGTCGTAAAACACGCATGTGTTTTCTGATATAAAACTTTATGGACAAAGCCTCCAAACCGTACGGTACATTGGAGTGGAGAGGAGATCTTATATGGACCAAAAGTGAAGTGGCCCCAAACTATGTTTTCTTACAGAGATTATATCATAATGAGCGCACGATAAATAAAAGTAAGATGGCCTGTGTCGGGTTAATGTTTTTTACAGTAAGAGAAAATGTATATTCTTCCTTAGGCATTGTTGTATTTAAATAAACCAGTAGATATTTTGCCTTCCCCAAAATCACACCAAATGAGCCGACAAAATTGTAAGGGCAATAGTGCAAATTAAGAAAAACAGAAATTCAACTTAGTACACACAGAATTTAAACATAAACATACATAATTTTCACACAGAAAATTATCTAACATTTCGATATTACATATATTAATATTTCGGTTTTACGGAGATACGATTTGGTGTATGTCTAGATTGAGCATCTCTTTTTAGACGAGAGTGAATCCCCCCATTGTTACTAATAGTTTTTAACTTCTAGCGTTGTCACAAAAAACGCGAAGAGATGGTAAGGAAGGCAAAAAGTTAACTCGCTGCACTTAAAAGAGTCTGAGGCTTACGCTCATTTTTCCCTCAGAACAATGATTCTAAGTTATTTTAGTTTACATATATGAAATCGACACTTCGGCTTAAAATATCAAAAATTGTTATTAAACTACACGTCTTATGCAAAAATAACGTCCAATATGTTAATGCCGCACATTCATTTTTGTGCAATGTTATTCGCTCACTGAAATGTTCACAAATAGGCAATTTCAGCGTGCCGTATATTGCGCTAGCAACACAACCTAACAATCTACCGATCAAGTTAATCTAGTGCGCCCCCGGCAACCATTTTGTTGCGTTAATATGTCAAAATCAACCTAATTCATGGATTAAGCTTGAACTGCACCACGACATTTGTCAAGTGTAACATTATGTTGGGACCAATCCATATTGAGCGTTGACAAGCAGACGTGGTGTGACTACAGTGTCTCAATGCACATTTACCATTAGAGAAATTTTCATGACATTGCTTAACTTTGTGCGCTTTGTGTTTGATTACCTGTGCATAATTTTTCGCTGGCTTTACTCTTAACCAAATAAAACTGTAATAAGTACATAGCTCGCACAATCTCATGGACGTGTCGGATTCTACGATTCTCTCATGTCGTTTCGATGCGAAAAAGGTAAATCCACAAAATGCAAAATTTAAAGTTCAAATTTAATGACGTCATATACATTTTGGTTCGGGGTACAGTCTGCGTCTGGTAAATGTTCGGCCAGTGCACCATTTTTAAAGTGTCGAACAATATATTGTCTGTATTGGTGGGACACGACAAGATATTCCTGTAAAAACGGTACCAACATAGCCGGCCTAGGGTACGGAAAAAAAAAACTAAAACGAACTAATATTCTATACACCCCACCACCTTGCACCTAGACCAAAAAGTTTAAAAATCTTTCTCAAAAGTTTGTAGTAGTAATAAAACATTACTGTCAACATTATGTAACTTACCATAGGTATACGAGACCGTGTAGTTTAGGAGGTTAGGAGGGCAGCGTGAGCCTCGGCGCAGGAAGGGAAGGTAGAGGTAATTTTTTGGAATTGTAAAAACTTCATGAGGTTTCCGATTCGCTAAAATTCTTACAACTTTCTTGTCGATTTTAGATTTTTACTAATATTTCATCATTTTTTGTAGATTTGCGCCAATCTTTGCCTTTTCTTGCCACTTCTCACTTTTTTGTAGCAATTTTTGTCAAACGAGGGAAGAGGGTACTGCAGGCTTCAATTACGGACTCTCTACGGGCTCTGCCCCACTGCACCTCCTCTTATCGACATCTATGACTTATGCAGCATTCACAGAAGGATGAGTGCGGAAACCGGGCAGTTTCTTTCATCGGTACGGTAAGAGACAAAAATCTCTTCGGGCTGGCTGAGTGATATTTCCAGGTTTATACAGATAGTTATACGACACTTTTTGTCTCTTATGACCAGCTATAAGAGACAAATGTCCCTCCTATGGTTTCCCCCCATTAATCTTTTGAAGTCTTTTGCAGTTGGCTTTACCAGACTTTTGTCTCCATTATGGTTTTCAGTTTTAAAAATATGTTTCTTTGTGGCCAGCTCTTTTCTTGTGAATGTGCATTCTTGCACTAAATCGTAATTTTATTTCTTTTTTTAATTTTTGTTCATTTTACTATTGGGTTACCATCGATACATGTTTGCCAGTTTTCCAACCGTCGGACATTCATTTATAGTGCATTAATTCAACAAGAAATACATATTATTTTATTAAATCCGAAGCTTTACACAAAAGAACTATAATAAATTATATATTATTTTGCAGGAAAATACAGTGTTATGGTTGCGCCTTTTTCTACTTTTGGCTACGTTAGGGCTTACGCAGATGCTCAAAATCAAATTTATCGCCCATTTTGTTATTTTTGCATCCGGTTAGTATAGTGCCATCGTTATTACGTAGCCAGGAACGTTTTTGTTGCCCAGTTTTCTGGTTTTTTTTTAGTTTGTTGTTTTTGTGTTTTTTTATATGTTAAACACAGTGACGAATTCTGCAAAGTTGGGCGCTTTAGTATGTTATAATTGCAAATCCTAGCGTGATTTTTGCAAAATTTTCATAGCTAGTTTGATGCGCAATTTTTGTTTTAAGTTTTGAAGCGCAATTTTAGTGAGATATTATGACAACTTCAATGTTACATTTTTTATATATTAGTATATGGTATATAGTTTTAATTGGTAAGGAAATACAAGCCATACCTAATATTTAATTGGCA
>JASANE010028260.1:0-28422 GCA_030248225.1 Trileptium ribeirensis
GGCGAACCTGATCACGAAGTGATCTCTTTTGGGGGTGAGAGATGATTGGGGGTACAGAGACTATGGGGACATAGTTTCCAAAAGGGGCGAACCTGATCACGAAGTGATCTCTTTTGGGGGTGAGAGATGATTGGGGTACAGAGACTATGGGGGCATAGTTTCCAAAAGATGGGTGCTATAGCAAGCGTAAAATAATTTTTCCCCCCCAACTGGAATTGGGCCATGTTTTCTGTATATTTTTAAATATTAAATACTACTATTCCTAATGCTATGTTGTACAACACAGTTTTATAACAAAAAATACTTGTACAACCGTAAAAATATCTAGCATGTAGAATAAAATTACGTTCAAGCAATTTCCCCCGAGAATATACATAGGGTCACCAAAATTCCCCACCTCCCACTTTTGAAAAGACTGTGGACATGCCAGTTCTTAACGAGTTATAAAATGTGACGGGAAATGAACGATTTGCAGGATGTGTTCCTCGTTGGTTTCCAGGTTTCTTCCAATAGCATATGCCATATTTTTCAATATGGACCACATATTTCTAGGAGTCTGAGGTTATACGAACACAATGCAACTTTGGGAAACGACTATACCTGCATGAAATGAGACATCGAATGTTATGACAGTTGTTAGAAATTTATACATAATTGACAATTAATGGTACCCTAATAATGGTTTATCAGCAGCGACTGGTTACTCGCCTATAAGCTAAAAACTAAACAAATTACCGGGCTGCTCATTGCCCACAGGTGAATGCGCTTTGCTGTTGCCACGAAAAAATGTCTTCTGTGACAAAAACAAATATTTCTATGTTAACCTCTACCTGTGCGGCTTGTTGCTAGATATAGCATATGCCATATTTTTCAAAATGGACCAAATATTTCTACGAATCTGAGGTGATACGAACAAAAATACCAATTTGGAAAATGTATAAACCTGCTTCAACTGAGCAATCGAAGGTTACGACAATTGTTGAAATTGATATATAATTGACAATTAACGCTACCTTAACAAAGATTCATCAGCAACGACGGGTTACTAACATATACGCTAAACGGTAAATAACTTACCGGGCTGCTCATTGCCGACAGGTGAATGCCCTTTGCCGTTACCACGAAAAATATGTTCTGTCGAAGAAGCAAATATTTCTATGTCAGCCTCTGCATGTGCGGCTTCTTGCTGGATATCAGCGGCGTTTTCTATCCCAAAATTGCGTTGTGTTGGCTGATCACTTGAGTCAACTGGAAGTGAACACGAGCGTTGATGGTTATCTGTGGTGACGCTAGCAGTAGTAGTAACAGCCGTTATCAAGGCATTATTTCGACCTCTGTCGCCGACTGTGCCACAAGGAACCAGTACAGCCTCGTTAGACGAGCCGATTTCTGATGCAACTACGCTCGTTGCTGATGGACGTTGCGGAGATGAGCGATTTCTGCTATAAAATGGTGTAGGACAATTTTATAACAATAATGAATGCACAATCGAAATCTGTTCAATACATACTGCAATATTTCTGTAAATAGTGTAAAAACAAAGTTCAAAAACGGAATTACGAGATCTAAATGTTGCGGAATGGCAATATAAAAAATTAGACAGCGATTCCATGCAGGTAACATCACTTTAGCAAACACTTAGTAAAGAGATACGTGTTTGTTCTAACAGCACCGCTAATCCAATTGCCATAAATATACGGGGTAGTGCCACATCGTAAAAATCTAAACAATGCATATCCCACATACCAAATATATATATTAAAAATTATAAGTAGTCGATTTCATTATAAACTAGTATTGTCGGCCAACTATAATTTTCATATATATAACAATAGTTTTGCGATAATCTGCCAAATTAGGCCTTATACTACTTACACATGGCTTCAACGATTCCACCAACGACGTTACTACCAAAGACACTAACTCCAATACTACTACAGATAATCTCTTAAGTTTCAATATAACAGACATATTCTTTGGTTTCCTGATTAATATATTACGATAGTAGACACTGTACACCTCATTAAACTACAAAAATAGAGTTAGCTTAACTTAATTAAGAAATGCGATGTTTTGTAACTCGTATAATCCTAAACCTTAACGGTTTCTTACAAAGTCAAGAATAAATAATATTAAATCAAATTAAAAGCCAACGTACCTTTCGTTTAAGGCTTCATCCGAGACTGAACCACCCGTCATTGAGCTCGAGCTAAGGCCACCGGTAACGACTACGTTGTCTTTCGACAACGGCACAACAGCCCGTGACACAACAACAACTGCAGGATCGTCCAATAATATTGGACCAGCAGAAACAGAATTCGGACAAGCAGTACCAGACGATGCCAAGGGAACCGTCACTTCGCCAACACGGTGACGAACTCCGAGCGGCATATTTCCGTCGCTTGTCCCAATCCCAGCAGACATAATATTGTGAGGGCCAACTTGTTGAGCAGCACCAGCGATCGCTTGCTGATGATGATGAACTAATTGTTGTTGCGGATGAAATGGTGGCGCATTCGGCGACAATTTATCCGAACCGCTGCCAGTTCTATCATGACGGACTCTATCATGAAATGTCCTTGGGACATGTACGGTTTGAGACGATGGCGACAGTGAGGTTGCAACAAACACATGTTGCTGTTGTGGATATAATGGCGTCGAAAGACTAGGAAAATTACCATGCGGCGGTGACATTATCACAGGAGCAACAGCGAATTCAGCCATACCGTTTCTGAAAGAAAGGCGCAAAATGCATTGATACCACTGCTGCAATGATGTAGGGATAATGGATCATGTCAAGTCCTCTCTTTTATAACTCGATAAGATTTGACATGAGTACCATAGAGCTAGTAATTTTATCGAAATTGCAGAACGCAGTGAAGCATAGGTACACCTACGTCTTTTACATACACAGTAGGGAATAACCGGAACCGAAATTTACCGGAACCATCCATTTAAACCGGATCCGGAACCTGGTCTTCGAAATTTATACATAGTAAAACAGATGATGGAAGAAATGAGGGTATAGTGGATTTAAAATGCATTAAAAATAACTTTTACATTAAAGTTAATGTATTGCGATGGTATTATTGCCTTTCTGAAACTTTAAAGAGACTGAGGAAGCTAATAATGTTTATTTATCGATCAAATATGTCGATTTTTGGATACCCGGAGCAAAAAATGTCTTCCACTATACACCATTGCGTATACTGCGTCAAATCGAATGTGCTTACAAAGCTTGGAGCGTAGAATACATACTTTCGCTCCGTCTCCAGTCGCCTCCCTTTACTACACTTAAACTTAAAATTATTGGTTTATATGATTCTAAGAGAAAATAATAGATAGAAGGTAATTTTCTGATCAGTGGTCAGAGACACTGTTTAGGCTAGCGTTGGACAAACAGTGCCCGTCAGTTAGATCATGATGATAACTTTCTAATCAGAATGCTATAAATGAGACACACTGTGATGCTGCTCGCACAGTATCAATAAATACAGTTCATTGCCAAAAACGCAGTTTCTAGCTGCGTTGCAGTAACGTTAGTTTACTTCAATTTAGACTGATTTATCAAGTTAACAAGCGCACTGGCGGCTGCTTGACGCAATTTATGTTAGCCAAGCATACCCGAAGTACTTTTGCGTAAGCCATGCTCTGTTACCGAGTTGGACCGGTTTAATTCAAACGAATCCCACAGACTTCTGGATGTGTAAAATAGCTGCTACAAGCATCGACCTGGCTTTGGTTTAACAAACTCCTGCAGGTTATTATGAAAAATTCCTGCTCTAATTATGTGTCTTACTTATGTTTCACACGGCAAATTGGTTAGTTAATCTTTTCTTTTGCTTGGTTGTATAGCTTGATCATTGTATAATATAATTGTTTAATATGTTTGAATTACAGGATGAAGAAAAAACGTGGAAAATTTCAAACAAAATTTTTAAACCGGAATTCCGGTTCCGGTATGGTTTTTGCCCTTTGCCGGAACCGCAACCGGAACACGATTTTCGACCGAACCGGAACCGCAATTCCGGTTACTCCCTGGTACACAGCCAATGAGCTCTCGATAGCATACGTCGATATGCTATTATATGTGGATATCACACAATACCGCACAAGTTATAACAAATCTAACACTAGCAATATTTTCCCATGCCAATAAACCCCTAACTGTAAGCTATCAGCAACGCAACAGTAAAATTAGGAATTTTGGATCGATGAACGTCATACCCCCGTACCTATAGAACCATGGATCGCATAGTAAAATCAACACAAGCAATGACTTTGGCATGGCCGAAAACCCCCAAGTAAAGCTTTTTAGCCGCCCAGGACGTCAGAACAAATTTTCGAATTTTGGGTCGAGGAACCACGAGGGTGCCATACCTCAAGCCCCAAAACTCCCGAACCGGAGTCTTAAGCGAAAAACAAAGAATAGGCATCAGCATTTATCATTTTACTACGGACTAAAACGTACCATAGAAAAAAATTCGAAAGTTAAGATAAAAATAACCTTGCTTCCGTAAAGGGTTCTAAATTGGGGTAAAAAACCCTCATTTTGACCATTGTTCCCAACCATGAGGGCACCATACCCCCGTACCCATTGGTGGCAGAGTAAAACCAACAGCGGCAATGAGTTTCCATGCCCGAAAACCCCTATGTGAAACTAGTGAAACTTTTCACCCGCCCAGGACGTCACAACAAATTTTCTAATTTTGGTTGAGGAAGGGTTTTTTCAAAATTCATGCTGTGGTAAAGTGTGTTTTTAATTTTGGTATGTTTTTTGAAATTTCACTGTGCTTTTCAATGAACCAGCATATACCCAAATAAACTGTTTTAGCGCTACAGGGAAGTTCAAGCAATGACAATAAATTAACCGGCTACTAGCACTTTTATATTAATGCATGCATTATATATTTATGCAGTGGAGCAATCAGATATATTTAGCACTAATTATTTCAGAATTTATAGACTTAGGTTCCTTGTTATAATATAAGAATTTTAATATGGACAAATTCGTAATTAAACGTAAAGCTTGTAGCATTTTCATTAAACAGTTCAGGTGTTCTAAATTTTTGTTTTTTGAAATTTAGGTGTGTTTTTTGCAATTTAACTGTGTTTATGCACTAAGAAAAACACAACAAACCCTGGGTCGAGGAACCACGAGGGTGCCATACCTCTAACCCCATAACTCTAGAACAGGAACCTGAATCGAAAAACAAAAAAGAGACATCGGCATTTATCATTTTACTATGAAATAAAACAAACCAAAAAATTCGAAAGTTAAGATGAAAATATTTCGACCTCTGACCCCGAACCATTGGGGCGTCATACCCCAGTTACCATGGACGCAGAGTAAATCCAGCAACGGCAATGAGTTTCCCATGCCCGAAAACATCCAAGAAAAACTTTTCAGTCTCCCAGGATGTCAGAACAAATTTTCTAATTTTGGGTCAAAAACCACGAAGGTGCCATACCTCAAACCCCATAAATCCAGAACCGGAGCCTTATCGAGAAACAAAAAAGAGGCAACGGCATTTATCATTTTTAATCATCATCAAAAATTCGAAAGTTAAGATAAAAATAACCCTGCTTCCGTGAAGGGTACTAAAATGGGGTAAAATGCTGCAAAACACCCACATTTTGACCCTTGACCCCGGAACCAGACCCCAAATTGAAAAACTCTCGGGGATGTACATGGTAAATCGACTATTTGTTGCGAAGCGGGTATTGAACAGTCAAAACACGAAATGATAATATTTCCGCAATCCCTCGAGCTGTATGTATAGGTATTATTGGTTTCATTTTGTAGAGCAGTTTATCCTATATATACTAATTCCACATTGTAAGTAAGCGGGTATATCACCTTAACTATTCAGGTATGATGGCTGATATTCCGGTTACTTTGTACGTCGATGCTCAATATAGCTAAATTATATTCGAACTCTGAATTCATTACCTTGGCCATAAGACAAGTAGCCTGCCACTAGTATAGTTCCTTCTTCCCACCGCAATGGATAAAATAACGACGCCTTTAGTAATCCTATTCAGTAACCAAGCATGACTTTTTCAAATCTTAATTCCAAAAACTAAAACATTATATAAAAATTAGAGACTAGTGTCAACACGACACACTGCATTTTGTTTTATATTCATAGAAGATCGATTGCCGCATGAATTAAAATTTGTCACCCACAGTCAATATAATGCTGACTGTATGGAAACAAACATAGAATGCCACGTACTTTGCAACAGGAATAGCCGCAGAGCTCACATGGTGCATCGGTACAGTCGTAGGATGTTGGACTACGCTTATCGGGTTCGAAACCATCGTAGATACCGACACGTCTGAAAAGATATAACTGTCATATGTAATCATATATGTTAACATACAGTATTTATAAGCCCAACAATTATTGGAATATTTGTCTCCACAATTTTGATAAATGTCACTACGTTTTCGAAGCATGAGAAACCATTTCTTATCCCTGACTAGGAGAACTAAAATACAATTATGGTCTGCATGCGCAGCAAACCAATTTCCACGTAATAGCTCTGCAGCTCAAGAAAACAGGATGACTATTTATGCTGTCAACAGACCAGCAGTACAATCTGCTGATCAAGGGAAACTGTTCATTTTTATTGCAATATCGAAAGCCAATGTGAACAGTAATTTCAGCACACATCGAACTGAAAAAAGCCAAGACTTAGTGCAGCTATCTTGAAATCCTGAGATGGTGCGCTGCAATGCTGTGGCGACTAAACTACACACATTAACACTGTTGACTCACGCAACGACGTAAAATAGACAGATGGTGAATAGTGTGAGTTCAGTGTTGTTACGTTCAGTATGATACATTTTATCACAGGAATACGTCTTGCAACACATTTTCAACGGACTGACACAACAAAAAACCTTTTGCAGGAAATAACTGGAATTCCGGCTCCGACGAAAATTGTGTTCTATTTGTGGTTCCGGCAAAAAAGATTAACTCAGCAAATTGCCATGTGAAACGTATGACATATAATTGCATAGAAATTTTTCATCTTAAAGCTGCAGAAGTTTGTTAACAAAACAAGGCCAAGTCGATGCTTGTGCAGCTGTTTTACCCATCCAGAAATCTGCTGTATATGTCAGGATTTAGGATTGAACCGGTCCAAGTTGATATGCATAACAGAGTATATATAGATTATTTATAAGTACTTAGCTGTACGATAGGCTAACACAAATTGCGTCAAGCACCAGCCAGTGCGGTGGTAAACTTTGTCAGTAAAGTAACATATCAGCAATGCAGCTAGAAACTCCGTTCTTGGTAATGAACTGTATTTATTGAAGCTGTGCGAGCAGTATCACAGTTTGTCTCATTTACAGCATTCTGATTGGAAAGTTACCATCATTATCATCTACATGACGGGCATTGGTTGACCAGCGCTAGCCTAAACAATGTCTCTGACCACTGATTAGAAAATTACCTTTTATTATTTTCCCTTAGAACCACATAAGCCAATAATTTCTAGTTTCCTACAGAAAAACAATTAACAAACGTATGTGTAGTAAAAAGAGGGGACTGGAGACAGAGCGAAAATGTTTATTCTACGCTCGATGCATTGTAAGGATATTCAGTTTGCCGCACTATACGCAAGTGTGTACAGTGGAAGGCATTTTTTGCTCCGGATATCCAAAAACCGACATATTGATCGATAAATAAATATTATTAGCTTCCTCAATCTCTTTAAAGTTTCAGAAATGCAATAATGTCATCATAATGCATTAAGCTTAATGTAACAGCTTTAAATACATTTTAAATCCACTATACCTTCATTTCTTAATCTATTTTACTATATATAAGTTTCGAAGACCAGATTCCGGTTCCGGTTGCTGGTTCCGGTTATTCCCTAGTGTTAGACTAGGAAAAAGGAACGTTTACATGCAAAGTGCAGGTGGTCCACGCAAGAGTATTAGTGGAACGTCGGACCGCCAGCAGCACCTAAGTCATAGAACTGCTGATTCGATCGACACAAATCTAGCCTATTAAAACACAATCAATATCAAATAATGTAACACAGCAGCTGAAATAATTCATTCACATTAATATGAATTAATAACACATTCAATTCTTCCTTCATCTGTATATCAATATATAGTATGTAAAAATATATACACTTCCCTACTTTTTCGGACAAAAACAAAAAAAGGCAATTTGGAGCAATGAATGGCGGAGATACGGTATCCTGTAGCCGACTTGAGGAGAGGTGATGGGTTCAGTGATTCTAAAGCCTAGTAGGCCTACCAAGTTAAGTCCTGACGCCAAATTTGGTTAAGTTTATCATAAACGAAAATGACGGACCGGATGTTGCGAGGTCGGGACTTTTCGAATCTTCCAATGCGTAACAAATTTATTTAATCAGCTTTTAACGGAGGTCTTGACAACGACCGCGAGGCTATTTACTAGCTAGTTTAACGATTTACTTTTAAAAATATTGAATTTTAACAATTTTTAAATTCCAAAGACTCTCTGTTGAATCGTGGGCGGATCTCATTTCGTGCCCCTGACAAAACATTCCGCCTCCCGAATCCGAAACCAGGGTTCCCGATTCATAATCCCAAGCAAATTTTTCAACTGAGACGTCAGATATAAATACTGAAATTTTTAAGTGTACAAAACTTTTCACCGCAATAATATTTCCCCAAGTTTTTCGTCCAATTTGCAAGATGACCCCACAGAAATAGTCGTTCAGGCCGAAAACGCTCGCGAAATTAAAAATGGGCTTCCATTAGAGTACAGAAAAGCGTCAGAATCTTTTCTTATGCTCTCTTTGCACTAATAACTCAACTATTAAAAAATTCGGTATTTATCATTTATCTTCATGCACCATCCGGCAAGAGTAACAACATAACCAATTCTAAACTCAAAATAGTGAATCCCACACGTTGAGCCATCCACATGCTAAGTATAGGTTTAAGCCCACAGATATCTGTGTCGAATTACAAATTAACGAGATGGATATCAAACGATTTGCGACTGGAAACCGGGATTTGACCGTTCCATTCCTTCTAAATTAGGAGGATAGTGGGCAAAAACGAGAACAACCTGGAAAAATGTTTGGGCTTTCCGGATTCAATGTCCTTTGTGGGAAAATTTTTTATTCCCTGGGTAAAAACAACAGCCGACACAATAACACATTTTTTATACAAAAATCATTGAGAAGTTAAAAAATTGGCTTAGATAACGCAAAAATTCTTTAAACCTCAATAGAGTCGATTTTGCAGGATTTCTGAGGCCACTAATTAGCTATTGTTGTGTTTTTCATTGAATCCGTATTGTCAAAGATTTTAAACTTCGAAACCGCCGCCCCCAATTTCTCATGCCCCTCGCAAAAACTGGTGTCCACCGGTTCTCAACCAGGAGGTGTATTTCATGCCCTTGACAGAATGTTCAGCGAACGCAGATTCCAGCCTTTGGTGGTAAGAGGTTGGACAAACAGTACAAGCTCGTACCTCTTATACAGTTACAGACAGAAATAAGTGCACAAAATCGAACGCAACAACGTTCGTTTGTAAACGAATGTTACAACGTTCGTTTTCGTTTACGTTAGTTCGCGTTTCATGTTCGTTCTTATGAACTCTTTTTTGTCCGTGAGTGTATCTATCTCATCTGATATACAGTTACCAGCGAATAACCAGAACTGTCCATTTAAGCCGGATCTGGAACCTGGTCTTCGAAACTTATATATAGTAAAACAGATGAAAGGAGAAATTAAGGCACAGTGAATTTAAAATGCATCAAAAATAAATTTTACGTTAAGCTTAATGTATTGCGATAGTATTATTGCTTCTCTGGAGCTTTGAAGAGACTGAGGAAGCTAATAATGTCTATTTGTCGATAAATATGTTGATTTTTGGACCGGACCCGGAGAGCTGAAAATGATTTACACTATACAGCCTTGCTTAAATTGCGTCATAGATTCTACAGGAAACTTAAAATTATTGGTTTATATAGTTCTAAGAGTAAACTATGGAATGTATACTATAATTTTCTGGTCAATGACCAAAGACATTGTTTAGGCTAGCTTTGGTGCACCAGTGCCCCTCAGCTAGATGATAATGGTGATAATTTTCTGATCAGAACGCAATAAATGAGATAAACTGTTATACTGCTCGCACAGTTCATTGCCAAGAGCTCCGTTTCTTGCTGCGTTGTATATATGTCATTTTACTTCAATGTAGACTGATTTACAAACTTTACAAACGCACTGGCTAGTGCCTGACGCAATTTATATTAGCCAAAATTACAGCTAAATATTTCTAAATTATCCATACTGTGTTACCGAGTTGGACCGATTTAATTCTGTCGTTGGAACTACCATGATCACTTATAATTTTATAAAAATTATAATCAGTGATGTCGGGGACAGGTCCGAACCAACTTTAAACTTTGTCATTCCGGGTGGGTTTAGGTCCGAATCGCTGGTCTAGTCCAGACCGTTGAAATTTTTCTATCCACAACTATAAATTCACAAACAATATATATTTTTCGAAATTAAATTCGGAACTCAAATTTACTGTAAAACTGATTAACATGTGTTACGATTACATTTCTCTAAAAATGGTGTAAAAGCCAAAACAACATCTAAAAAGGCTCAGCAAATTCGGTACATTACTAAACAAAAATTTTGTTTGTTAGCTGAAAATACATTTTTGACTTAGTCGATTTGCTCAAGTTGCATCAGTAATAATATATATAAATCTGTAATAAATAATTATTATTGTTTACGGCGTTTTATAACAGTTTGTTATAGCATTGTAACTTTCATGTTTGCCTAAAAAAATCTAAAACCTAAAAAAATATGTATCCCACCGTGTTTAAATAATTAATTCTTAATTTTTAAATTCCGTGCCTGCTCCCATGCGAATGGGGCTTCCAGAGCCGAGCCCTTCAACTGAGACATATGTAGCAAAAACTTAGGACACATTTTGAGAGCCGAATCGCTGACATTATAAACAATACAGAATATAGGAGAAACATTTTTCGTTTGAGAAGCAAACAACCGTAGCTTGGCGTTAACTATTTATCATACCCGGGAATTCTAAAAATCATATAAACACTAATAATTTTCCAATCAATATGTGTTACAGCGATTTGATGGTCAATGTAAGAACATGCATAAGACCAAGGACATTCTTAAACCACTAACTGAATCGAAGTTTTGAGTTAGTGTTTATAAAATGTAGAACAAGGCACACAAATTTACATAACCAAAATATTTCGATACGATTTATTTCATACTTTTTAACTAATTGGGAAATGTGTACGACTAAAGCACACAGTAATTTACCGGACAATCCCATACTTTGTCCATTTTATGCCAAATTCCCGGACAAAAATGAAATTCAAGGATTTTCCCGGATTTTTAAAGCTTTTGCCGGACTCGGTCAACCTGTGTTTGGTGTATTATAATAATGTATTATAATACAGCAAAAAATCAAAACTTCAGACAAATTCTTAACCGGACTTGCGGTTTCATGGCCTCACCGAGGGCCAACTAGGGCCTCAGGATTCTCGAATTCCCCAAGGATTTAGGCGATTCAATACGATACGTTTGGGCTAAACAAGGTCGCCCCCACCACCACTCAGGTATTTTGCCGTGACTTCAAAAATAACCTTTGAATAAATCCGTTTCAACAAATCTCGAACTTACTGTGAACCACCCTGTCGTCCGCTGTATTATTAGCCACTATTTCGTCAAGATAAACAAATATATCATTATGGAGATAGTATTTCTTAGGCGCCTGTGGCGACAAAACAAACGTTTGAACAAACTGCCGATACGGACCACCATTATTCTTCAATTCTCCGCATACCTAAAACCAACATTAATACATAAATTATGACTGAATAAGACTAGCCTGTCCGAAGTAGGATAAGTGTAAATGGACCACCGGCTTTTGCAAAGTGGAGGCGGTCTGCCATTTTTCAGAACCCCTAGCAAAAATTGGTGCCACCCGGATCTGGCCGACTGGCAAAATTTTTGCTTCCCCGGCAAAGGCCCCCCTTACAAATTTTGGCTTTCCCCGGTAAAACACCGGTATAAAAGTTGAGAATTAATTGACAACTAGTAACTCTATCGAGATTGCAGAACGTAGTGAAGCGTAGGTACTCCTACACCTTTTTCATGCACAGCCAATCAGCTCTCGACAGCATACGTCGATATGCTATATCTGAATATCACACAATAGCGCACAAGTTTGAAAAAACTAACACCGGCAATAAGTTTCCCAAGCCCGAAAACCCCCAAGTCCAAGCTATCAGTCTCCCAGGACGTCACAATAAAATTGGGAATTTCTCCGTTATTCTGTGAAATATTCGGGATCAAAATGTGTGCAATTTGTCGCGTGTATAGCTGAATTTGGCATGCTGAAAGGTACGTTTGGCAGCTTTCACAAAAATTTAGCATTTTTCGACACTTCCCAGTGTCCCAATTACCCAGTAGGACTAGTAACTCTATCAAGATTGCTGAACGTAGTGCGGTATAGGTACGCCTACGCCTTTTGCGTGCACAGCCAATCAGCTCTCGATAGCATACGTCGATATGCTACATGTGGATGTCACACAATACCGCACAAGTTAGACAAAAATAACACCAGGGTGCCAATTCTCAAACTCCATAACTGCACAACCGGGCCTTAATCGAAAACCAAAAAAGAGGAATCGGCATTTATGTTACTATGAAATAAAACCAACCAGAGAAAAAATTCGAAAGTTACTTAAGATAAACATATCCGTGAAGGGTACTAAAATGGAAAAAACCCCTCATTTTGACATCTGATCCCCAGAACCAGACCGCAAATCAAAAACGCTCGGAGATGTACAAGGTAAATCGACTATTCCGGTAAGAATGAGCCCATGATCACGACAATCGATTTCGTCGTTCCCGAGTTATGGCCGATCACACACTCTCACAGACAACATTTAAAAGATTTCACGCCTGCAACACACAATCTCAACTATCTTACGCTACGCTCTGATAGTCTTTTATCACATTTGTGCAGAGAAACCACTAGGCTGTACTGAAAATTTAGTCACTTTTACTCCCACCACGGGTTTATTTTTGCATTTGACGTGGGCTCAGGAAATTCAGTTTCACACCTTAAATTAGGTGACGCCCCACACTATTCCAGCTCGCCCGTTTTTCTTCAAATTCAAATTACTGGTGTGAGACAATTTTCAGCAAAGTAAAATGCTCGAAATTGCTATTGTGCTCTCTGATGAATATATGAGATCAACTGATAAAGGCACATTGGCAGTAGCTGTTTGTCGCAGGATACTGAGCTGGGCACTAGCATAGCTAAGAAATTTGGATTAAATAGTGCTTAAAAATGATAATATCACATATTATGTTAGTGTTCGATTGATTAGCTCTACCTCTATGCCATAGCGTTGTACCGGGGCCGGGGCTGGCCGAAAAGTACTGTGTTCGATTTTCCGGCACACATAGAGCATATATACCACATATACATACATCTCGAAAGGGGGTGGGAGGGAGTAAAATCCCCCTGGAAATTCGGATTCCCCACCCCCGCGGAGTGAGGTGAACTCATAAGCGAACAATTGACGCCGGCGACCAAAAAAGGTCCTCACTAGCGTACCGACCCCCCGCCAGAAAAAGTTCGCCTTCTACCGTGAATTACCCCCACGCGGGGGGATGGGTCCACCCCACTGGCATGTATGCATCGTCGGCATATATGCGAATATACCAATAACCAAATAATGGTTTAACTAGTAACACGTAAACGTGGGTGACGGAGGCATGGTGGTTAACAACGGCGTGAATAGTGCATACAGCTTGTGGAATTTCTAACATTTTTGGTAACAATAATAAGAGGAAGACATGAAAACGTCTAGTTATTTATACAGTAGAATGACAATACATCTATCAAGTTGTACCCATCAATGAAATTTAGTTCAAATCGGCCGAGTCATTCAAAAGTTATAACACACTTAATAATTTTTCACTCATTTTTAAGAGACTTTGCTTAATTTTAAGAGAATTTATAAAGGTAAGTAGATCACTCGTATACAGTCTTTTAGAAAACGTGAAGGTACATGTTATGTCAAAAAATGACCGAGATAGCACGAACGGTTGTCGAGATATGATGAACTTAGGTTTCCCTAAGTCAATTTTAAGAGAATTTGCTTAATTTTAAGGAAAGAGATGAAATACGTCAATCAGCTATATACAGCTGTTTAGAAAACGTGAAAATACATTTTATGTAAAAAAATCGCCGAAATAGCACGAACGGTTGTCGAGATGCGGTGAAAAAGCTGAAAAAATGGCAAAAATCCCTAAGTTTGAGCAACATTTGCTTAATTTTGAGTACAAAGCAATTTTCGTAGAAAAAAGTGCTCAATGAAAGAGCACTCCGCAAGAGAATATGCAACACGAAGAAAAAAAAATTTCTAAAATCGGCACAGGCGTTCAACCTGCAGACCTGTCTGTGACAAACAAAAAAAAGTCACAGAGAAAATTGAAATTTTGCGTCTAGTATATTGATATATATAAAGTTAAATGTACGCCTCCGGCTGCGACTCGCCACCTTCGGTCTTGCCTCCGTCAATTACTATTCTTAAGAAAACCATATCCTAATTTTGTCCGTATACGTATTAATCTTGTTAACACAAATCGTTTCAACATTTTAGTTTATTACTTTAATAAACTGTACGTTGTGAGCTAAAGTTCACAGTTTCTGTGGAATTTGCACTGTCCTAGTTAGTAGCGAGCATTATATCTTTAGCTAAAGCTCCAGATTGTTTATCTGTTCTACTAATTTGGTACCAAAAATATTTTTTCTGAAACAGTAGTCCCGCCCCCGCACCTAAATTTTACCTTTACAGCCGGGGCTTCGACGTTACCCCGGCCCAGGGCTAAATTTGTTGCTCCGGGCCTGAGCCAAGGCTTACCCCGGTACATCCCTATGCCATACTATGTTTAGTAGCAGTGAAGCTTCTGACAAATTTAAGAGGTAGCCAAAAGTACCAGAGTGAACACTAAAACAGAAAATATTTTGTTTTTGTTACACAAACATCACCAAGAATAGTGCTGCATATGGTTTACTTTGCCACTACATTTTTACTAGGAACCGCAAACCTTTTAAAATTTCTAATCTCTAATCCTTTTATTAATTTCGCCATGCAAATGTGGACAAAGTATGAAACCGGAACATCCATTCCTTCAAAAATTATATAGGCTGGAACCATTAGCCGCAATCCGATTTTTACCGGAACAGTAATTCCGATTACTCCCCGCTACGTAGATAATAAAAATAGTGCTCACCTATACACAGGTCATACAGCACCCACAAATAAACACCTTCTAAACTGAAAATGTGTGAATTTAGTAGTAAACCGGTGTACCCCGAAAGTAACAAAAGATTGTCATTACATCACAAAGTAACCTGTTACAAACTAATCTTGATATTAAAGATCATTTAAGAGCCAACATTTCCAAAGCTTTATTAGAGCAGCAGCACTATTGTATATTATGTTGGACGGGAAGACTGCAGAACCAGGAATTTGTGGCTTCTCACCGAGACGTCACAATATAGACGCTTATGATGTACCGTCGTAGTCAGTATTTACGCTGTGGAATGGTTCAAAATAAGTTCTGAATGAGCCAAAAAAGCCAAAGTAGACGAAAACAATATAGTACTCATCACAACTGGCCGCTACGCGATATTTCTTCGCTCCTCGCTCGCTCGCGACTTGCTCGTGCGAAAATACAGTTATATTTTGTATTTTATAGTTTGTTTGTTCGCTCGCTGTTCATTCGTTCGTAAGCAGTAAATTGTAGCAAGCAGTGTATATCTGCAACAGCTTCACCATCTTTGAGTTATTGATCTCATTTTGTAGATCATTTCAGCCTCTGAGTATTTGTTATGGTCTGTTGCTATTGTGGTTTCGTATGTTACATAGTTGTGCAAAGTATTTATTTAAACAGAGCTGCAAGATATCCACAAGCGGTTAGATCTCCTCAACTTCTAAAGCTTGATTAAATGATATTCGGTTTATTTCGCTCTAAATACCAGTGTACGCTACGTTGGCATTGTGGTCACCTACGCTGCAATGTTGATCAAAATTGATTTAAATTGGCCCATGAGAAATCTACTCCACTCTTCAATTAATAACAGAATGCGACGATAAAATTTAGTGACGGCTGAAAATATTATTTCACATCTAAGTTCATCACTTTGGTGATGAGGCAAGCTAATAATTCCATATATTATAGCACACTGTTTTGCGCCTAAAATACATCTGAGTTTGATATAGCAATAGATTTGCGACAAGCAACAAACGAAACGTGTTATTTATCAGTTTACCAAGCATGTCAATCCGTGTTGTACGATTCAGAGCGCAAGAAAATCAAAACACCGTATGTAATTGACTTTTAATCACCTGTATAACAACGCCATTGCTCAACGTTCGATGGGCGCGCACGCTTCGAATTTTTGCAAAACAATCAGAAAATTTCATCGACGCAATTTTTTCTTGAATATCCTGAAAATAAGAGTATTACAGCCCAATCAGTTACCGTCACAATATTGGGACAGCTACTGATACGACTGTTAGTAAGTGAGCAGCCTGAACTCGTTCACAGTTCCCGGAACGCACTACTTATATACGCATCAGCAGAACATCACGGGAGATGTGGCACCATTTTTGGCGCATTTTAAAACTATACTAGTAACTCTATCGAAATCGCACAGCGTAGTGAAGCATACAAAACTAACACCAGCAAGAAGTTTCCCACGCCAGAAAACCCCCAAGGTACAAGCTATCAGCCTCCCAGGACGCCACAATAAAATTAGGAATTTTGGGTGAAAGAATGCCCCGTACCCATGGAACCATGTGTCGCGGAGCAAAACCAAAACCGGCAATGAGTTTCCCATGCGCGAAAACACCCAAGTGAAACTTTTCAGCCGTCCAGGACGTCAGAACAAATTTTCGAGTTTTACGTCGACAAACCACGAGGGTGCCATACCTCAAACCCCATAACTACAGAACCGGCGCCTTAATCAAAAAAAACAGGTATCGGTATTTATCATTTTACTATGAAATAAAACCAACCAGAGACGAAATACGAAAGCTAAGAAAAAAATAATTTTGCATCCGTGAAGGGATAGGGTAAAAACCCCCTCGTTTTGAGCTCTGACACCGAACCATGGGGCGCCATACCCCCGTACTCCTGGAACCATGGGTCACAGAGCAAAACCGACAATGATTTTTCCACGCCCGAAAACCCCAAGTGAACTTTTAGTCTGCCCAGGATATCAGAATAAATTTTCGAATTTTGGGACGAGGAACCATGGAGACGCCATACCCCGTACCTCAAACCACATAACTGGCGTCTTAATCGAAAAACAAAAAGAGACATTGGCATTTATATATCACTTTACTATGAAAAATAAGCAATGATATAAAAAAGTTCAAAGGTTACGATAAAAATATCCTTGTTTCCGTGAAGGGAACTAAAATGGGACAAAACTCTCATTTTGACCTCTAACCACGAAACCCGACCTCAGATCAAAAAAGGTCGGGATGTACACGGTAAATCGACTATGCCAGTTCGAATGAATACGATATCATGAAAATCAGTTAAGTCGTTCACGAGTTATGGCTGATCACACACACCAAGACGGAACTTGAAAGATTTCACCACTGCAACACACACTCTCCACTACGTTAGACTATGCTCTGATAAGATTTTCCACCTACATTGATCAAAGAGGTTAAAAAGCAACAAATGAAAACTTTTAAAAATCCGAATATTTCAAAAGTTATTTTCCCGCCGATTACCCATAAGGCTTGCCGTACTGAATGCATATCACATTACTATCTAACAAGTTAGACAAAATTTCCCTTAACGAGAATTGCAAAAAGCAATCACTGTATGTACCATTTATATTTAATTTTATTCGTAAAACCAGCTTATAAAAATACACGTTCGATTTTTATAAGTTTGTTATAACTGAAAAATGCTTTTTCAGTCGTAACAAAACCCTTAGTTACATCAGTCAGTAAAATATAGAAAACAAGAGGACACTGAACCCTTTAAAAAGTTGTTATCTCACTCACTAAAATTTCGAAATGCTAATGGTATTTACAATTTTTTCTTTTTTCTCACGTCTTTTGGTAGTTATTTCACTCAGTATTACCAGTCGGATCCTGAATTTCGAAGGAAGGTCAATATTAATTGATTGATAATTAATTGAAATAGTGCCCACAAAATCAATATAGTGCGAAATTTTATCAAGTTTACAATGTATCAGATTTAGATTACATTTCGGGCGAGCCAGATATAAAAAAATAGAAATTTTAAGCCGACGCCCAACTTTAGGAGTACAGGGTGGTCCGTAGGTAGCCAAAATAGTGCTCATAAAGTTACTGGAGTGCCCAAATTAACTAAGTTTGAAAGAACTCGCGAGTAAATACATAGATTTGACCAAAAAGTGGCAACTAGGGCAATTTCAGGTATTCTAGACAGTCCCAAGTGGGACGCCGAAGAGCTACCGGAAAGCACCAGGAATTCTGAAGAAATATAGTGCAATGGTTGCCAACTAGCAAGTTTTGACCCAAAATTATGTCTAAATACCTAAATACGGCCAAAATATATTACTAAGTATATTCTTTGCGAATTAAGCGGATAAGCTTCAACATCTAAGAACTGCCATGCAAGTACACAGCTTTGCGACATTAGTAAACAATAAGTCCAAAAACGTACAAAACGTTTTCATACTTATTAATATATTAACATTACTTAGTAATACATAATAACATTATTAGCAGCACAAGCCAAAATATGGAACATTAGATTCTATTCTACTTGAAATTAGGTAATATTATTCATAGAAGGATTTTTCAAAAAACAGCTGGCCGCTTTTTACTGTGAGAAATTGTCAACCGAAAGTGTACCCGAAACCCGAACCTGTACAGCTGAGAAAAATTATTCACGCGATAGCGGCGGTGAAAGTATGCTGTTCATACACTGAAGGAAGGAGAATGAAGACCAACGAAATGCAGAGGTTGACATGTTATTCTAATGCCATCATAATTTCTCATTATTGTTTAGCCCTAAAGCACTATCAAACACAAATTGTTCATTCTCATAACAACCAAAACTCAACATCCAGTCCGGGCACCAAAACAAAATCGACCTGTGCAATAAATCGATAAGTTCATATAACAAAACTCTAATTCCCAAAGAAGCGCACTGCAATGCAAACTTCGCAGCATAGTAGCTAACAACGTGACCAACCAATGAAGCTAAAAGCTGATTATGTTATAACCAAAAGTATAACAGCATCAAGGTTCATTTCTACTAAAAATACAACTTACAGCTTGCCCAACTACAGCTTCCGACGACTCTTCTGGTCCACGTACAAAGATTGAATCATGCGAGTAAAACCTGTTAAATAAGCAAAAGTACAGCATGTTACAAGCTAGTAGCTTGTCTTGTAGCCAAGATGGTGCATTCTGAGTATTGACTATTTAATTTAGAGACATTTACACAGCTATAACTGGGCTCTCCAAATTGGGGGTGGGGTGGGGTCCCTAACATTTGTCGGTTCCTCCTGGTCCAAAACGGATGCCCCCTGGCAAAGTTTTGGACTTCCTCCGGTTCATTGCCTTGCGGCTATTTTTTTTGTTTCCAAAGTACATAAAATTTGGTCAAAATTTGTAATAAAATGCAGTTCTGCAACCAAATATTTCGCAAGTTGTGTTAAAATTTGCTTAAAATCGCTTTTGCTCTCCGTCAAAAGCATTTTGGCAGTGTTCCTGACCCAATTTTTAACCGTTTTCACTTGGAAAAACGCCCTATGGCAAAATCGCCCCTCCCCCTCGTTCGGAACCAGAGGCCTCAGTTCATGCCTCTTGGCAAAATTTTCAGCGAATGGAGACCCCAATACAACTCAACATATCAGCCATGTTGCTCGAGTAAATGAGAAGATATGCCAGATTATTGTGCTCGTAATGCGCAAGTACCCAGAGAATGAATTGCTCCACAAATTAGACCAAAAACTCCATGTGGATGGAGCGATTGCAAGGGTATTACCATTTTGTTTTTTGGGTCCCACTGGTCAATGGAAATACCCGTTTTTTACTGAGTAAATGAGAAGATATACCAGATTATTGTGCTCGTAATGCGCAAGTAATCAGTAAATGAATTGCTCCACAAATTAGACCAAAAACTCCATGTGGATGGAACGGTTGCAAGGGTATTATCATTTTGTTTTTTGGGTCCCACTGGTCAATGGAAATACCCGTTTTTTACTCAACCCTGAGCGTAAATAATGGCGTTAGCAATACACTTTTCACAGCTACATAAAGGATAGATAGCTCTAAAAATGTAACCAAAATCGCCTATAAACACGAGCGGTGGCAGAGATATTACCATTTTCGTGTATTTTGGGTACCATTTAAATACTTTTTGACGCAACCCTGCAGCAAAAATAATGATAATGCTGTCACATAGTTCGCAGCTACTTAGGGAGTAACCTGCTCTGCAAAATCAGACAAAAACATGCATATATCTTAAGTGGTTGTGTAGATATTACCATTTTCGTGTATTTTGAGACTCGTGGGCCCATATTAAAACCTGGTTTGACCCAAAACCTGCACCCAGGTACCTCAAAGTATGCATCTGACTCTCATATCTGCACCGATTGTGGAGTTACATGAAGTAACGTGATTTGTTTAGCTCCACAGGGAACCGAGCCTTTTTTGGCATGATTTTTGCGGGCAAAGACTAAAGGACACAAACAGAGATTTCAAGCTTTCGGATGAGCTATATTACGAATCCTAGCGCCCATCCAAAGTTGAGTTATACGTTTCACACCAAAACTCACAAACAGGCGATGCCAAATTTTACAGTAACGACAAATAACTAGTTTTCCTACTCCTATAATATAAATTATACACTACACTCTTTGTGATCTACAATATCCTATAAACGCAACGTGGTGTAGTAATTCTGTTTGATCAAAAATTTAAGTAACCAAAAAATGACTAGCTGATCGAAATACCCAACCCAAATGTAATGAAAAACAACTATTTCAAACAAAAATAATTTTACAAACTGTGAATTTACAATTGTTCCAGATAGAAAAACCAAACGTTCGAAAGCATCTATAAAGGAGAACTGCAAAACAAAAATACCATGATTACCTATAAAGATAATACGGAGCCCTGTTCAATACTGTGTAATACTGTCGAACGAACTCGCGACCCACAATACTAGGCAGTGGCTCTGGATTCACCGTAGTACAGTAAACGGACGCACTGTCGCCAAGCTGCAGAGAATCGGCATTTGTAACACTACTAATTTCTCCCGGGCTTCGCAGAGCGTGTTCGCTTGTGGGCACGGAGATGTCATACTTGTCCGAAGCGCGCAAGGATGGTGCGATTTCATCGACATTATTTCCCAAAACGGTTTGTGTTCGAGCAGTTGTTGCGGTGGACAGCTGCTGCGATTGATCTTTATCTAGTCTAAAATACAACACACACATACGCCAATTGTGCTGGCTTCTCTAACTAGAGAAGTTGGGGTCCACATATCGACCACCATCCTGGCTTGTCCACAACCATCCGAAACATGGGAAGAATGTCGGAGACACCCATGTTATTCGTAGGCGAAATTTCAAAGTGGGAGAGGGCATAAATTTTCTTAAAAATGTAAATATTTCAACATTTTTATGTACCATTACTGCCTTGCAAGTATTTTCTGGACATAAAATAGCGTTTTAGCTTTAAAATACTGTTAATTAATGCTTAGAAGCATTTTGCATGCAGAAAACATATTTAGAGACATTATGTGAATTAAGTTGAACATGCGGGATTACGGCTGTAATATTTTTTCCATTGGAGGCCAAAAACAGCTTAAATTATTCTTTTGACATATCCAATTGCAGTCAGTCGTTATATTACACATAACGTTTTCGACAGTTACAGTACTATATGGTATCCAATTTAACTGGGTCTCCCGCCAAAGAGCAATCGCATCAGGTATTTTCAGCTCCTGAGTTCCGAATTACTGAATCCCCAATTGATTCCCCCAGAAAATTTGGTAGGTTAGAGAAGCAATCTGCAGCTTGTGCGTAAAACAACAAACATTTTATCCACATGTAGACAAAATTTTGAGACCAGAAGCTATGCGCTGCCTAAGCTACTATCAATTTTGTGAAGCGACGCTTACTGCAAGAGTTATAGCCCATAAGATCGGGATAGCCTTAGGAACAGTGGGGTCTATCAGGATCAGTTTTCGAAGCTCTGACTAGAATAAATGATAGCACAGCATAACCTTATATGCAAAAATCAAGACGTGTCCAACAAAAAATTCTAGTGTTTCCATGCCGTGACGAATTATTGAACCAGCGAAATGCACAATTTCCACTGAGAGCGCTAGGTGGGAAGATTACGAAAATTTCTTTTTTGTCTGTCAGTGTCACTCATAGCTTACCTTCAGATCCATGGATCTCGACAAAGATTTTTTGTTGGATAGTAAATGTGACGATGTGTCCTCTACCTATACACTAATAGCTTCGGCCCCATCTTCCTGGTCAAAACAGCAAAAACAGGTAGTTTCATTGTTATCTAGAGTACCCATTGACTATATTATGTGTAACAGATCCATTCGGGATCATTGTGAGACAGATTAATCTCATGCGTTACAAGAACATTCAGTTTGACGCAGTTTACTCAAGCCTGTACAGCGGAAGGCATTTTTCTGCTGGGGGTCGAAAAACCGACATCTTCATACAATCGTTGTGTTTGATAATCTCACTGATACTCGTTGTAAGGTTGGATTATAAGTAACAGATCCACTGTAAACTGAAGGAGAGGATAAAAAATTTCCTTTAAATTTTGTGGGTGTTACATGCAGCCGACAAAGGTATGCTAAAAACACTATTTTGAATGGCAAATTTAAACGTGCTTCTAAAGCGACAAATAAACACAATCAAATAGAAAAAATGTCAAAACCTTCATAAATACCAATGTTTATAATTGATTTTGTTCTATGTGCTATACCACCATTACCGATGCCTACTTGTGCACCGTTGCATCGATGCTTATTTCGCAATTATGTGCCAAATGTATTTTATGTCATGCTTTCATACGTTCTACGATAATGCCTGAGTAAAGGCTTCAAAATAAGTAATAAACGATTTCTGTAATTCAATATATAAAATTTTTGTGACCAAAACCACATAAATTAAATGTGTTATTAATGATAAAATTTTATCTCATATCATACTCTAAACATTTACTGTTCGAAATAATTCGTCATATAGGGGCTTACCATAAAAAGACAATCACGCGAGTCTCATTGTGAGACATAGGCAACGCCTGAATACTACGGGGTACACATTTGCTAGGGGTGCAAAGATTTACATCGTTCAAAAGTGAGAATATTTGTTTATTTTAGCACCATTAAAAACGATTGGTTCCAAAAAGGAATTAATTCCTGAATCGCCGCTATCCGGGGTGTTGCAAAATTTGTTCAGCGGAGGTACACTTGTGCTCGGAGGGGTATGAAACTTTATCGCACAAATGTTAAAAATTGTTTTCGTCAAGTATTATTAAGCAAAATATAAAAAATATCTCCATTTCCGGTGTACGGTGACGTACGGAGTGTTGAACACATTTCTTGGGACAGTCAGGTTTAATCCAGGGGATTACATAATCGTAAGCTAAAGTGCTAAATCGTAATTAATAACGCAGCAGTGGCATTTAAGCAACACAACAGGTTTAACAAAATATAGCGTTTTTAAAAAGCAGTAATGGAGCAGCAGATGATGGGCAAGTCACCACAATGCTCCATGATACTGCTGCACATTTCGTTGTTATGTAATTGTTTTTCTTCTCGGGGGGATGCAATCTTCGAAGGGAAAGTATTTTTATTGATATATCATTTTTAGAAATGATGATTCCCCAAAATGGTGGTAAAATACTGTTATAAAACCTACATTCTATGCATTTTGTCTACTTTCTGACAACTGTTATATCGGGCTAACTTATCCACGGGTAGCAGACATAGTGAAGGTTTGTATTAGATCCCTCATAAGCAAATCCATGGTACTATAAAATGCCATATTGAATGCTGCTAAAAACAAATAAGATAGGCTTATTGCCAAAATGTACCGCGGAGCAAAATATGTTTACAGTAAATGACCCAAATTTGAAATGTTGTGGGTGCTGCTTCTTGGGCTCATCAAACAGGGATAGTCGATTACACCGCACATCCCCGAGTGTTTTTTAATTTGAGGTCTGCTTCCGGGGTCAGGGGTCAAAATAAGGGTTTTTATCCCATTTTAGTACACTTCACAGAAGCAAGGTTATTTTTTCCTTAACTTTTGATTTTTTTCTCTGGTTGATTTTATTTCATAGTAAAATGATAAATGCTGATTTCTCTGTTTTTGTTTTGCGATTACGGCTACGGTTTTGGAGTTTGAGGTACGGCGATATATATAGCACCCCCATGGTTCGTTGACGCAAAATTAGAAAAGTTGTTCTGACGTCTGGGCGGCTAAAAAGTTTCACTTGGGGGTTTTCGGGCATGGGAAACTCATTGCTGGTGTTGGTTTTACTCTGCAACCCGTGGTTCCGTACGTACGGGTGTATGCAACCTTCGTGGTTCCTCGACCAAATTCGAAAATTTGTTCTGACGTCCTGGGCGGCTGGAAAAGTTTCACTTCGGGGTTTTGGGGCATGAGAAACTCATTACCGTTGTTGGCTTTGCTCTGCGACCCATGGTTCTATGTGTACGGGGTTATGGCGCGACATGGTTCCTCGATCTAAAAAACCTAATTTTATTATGACGTCCTGGGCGGCTGAAAAGTTTCACTTCGGGGATTTCGGGCACGACAAACGCATTGCTGGTCTTAGTTTTGTTCTAAGTTGTGCGGTATTGTGTGATATCCACGTATAGCATATCGACGTATGCTATCGAGAGCTGATTGGCTGTGCTCGCAAAAGGCATAGGTATAGAGGAGGCAGAGGTATAGGCATAGGACCTATGCACTTCAATCTCGATAGAGTTATTAGTTTTCAAAGTGATGTTTGTAACGCACAGTAACTATCCAGTATTTCGAAAATTTGCGGGTGGTGATAAACTGCGTGCACCCAATAATTTTGCCGGTACAATCAACACCCAGTAAGTTTAACTTCTGTGGGACATATTTTATTCCGGTTTTCAGTTTTTAAGTGAACCATCTATGACATCGTGAATAAAATGGAATATGCACGAATTTTCCTCCTGGCGCTCTCAAAAAAACCTGCTCGCTTAAAAAATACTTAAATTCAACTGCAAACAATAGCGTTTTTTAGTCATTAACTGCCTCACGGGGATGACATACCCTTAGCAGGCTTAGAAAATGAAACAATGAGTTAATCAAACTAAATTAATATCTATCGTAAGCGATGGTGAAACAGAGAGATCATAGTTTCATCTATGGTTGTCATTATCGAAATCATCTGTAATAGTGTTTGAAGTATATGCCAGCCAAAATTCTGGAGAAAGCCCTGAAATATCATATTGTTGGTCTTATAGGATCTAAGCAACACCACCTTCGTATTCTACGTGTCAAAAAACCTATAACAGCTACCAACAGCGCTGATAATAACGCTGCGTACTAAATTATTTCGATAAAATTGGGTTGGCCACCGGTAAAACTCAACTCTTAAGCACGAAAATGTATGGTATAGACATGTTGGATCCAACATAGCCACACCATCCTGTTCAACGTACCGAAAAAACTATATAAAATGCCCTGAGAGCAATATAACAAAACCGCTTAAGACATACTGTAATTAGGAAATTGGACCCGTCGGCCATCTAAACCCGCTTACAAAGACATGAAATATCAGTCCTGAACACTAAATAAGACAAGTCACGTATCTTAATGCCACGCATATAATAAGTATTGACAAAGGGAGAAACAATACGTTTTAGTCACAAATAGTGTTCGTCGACCGTAAAACCGCTGAAAAGCTGCCACATAGTAAGCTAGGACTCTAAATACTAAACCAACCTATTCAATGTGCTTGGTAACCTAACAGGCACTTTTGAAAGGTAAAAACTCGTGATAATATATAAAAATCTGAAAAATATAAATTTCAGCAGCTCAGAAGTCGTCCCACAAAAAAAGTGTTTTCAGAAAATTGTTGATCTCGATGAGCTGATTCCGAAAGGGTCTTGCTTTTTGATGTGAAGTTTCAGTCGCGAGTTATGGAAAGCTGCAAAATAAGGGCATCCACATGGCCAGGTTTGCTAACAATCATCAAAACCCAGTTAAAATGACCCATAAGATGAGTTCGGAGTTCTTAAATCAAATCAACTAAAGACCACGTAGACATCACTAATGCTAGCGAAAAAAACAGTTGAAAATCATCCACAGAGAATGAATTAATAACTTATAATACGAGTGACACCGACAGACAAGAAATTTTAAAATCTTTCTCCATATCAAACGGCAACAAACGCTCAAGGATGAAACATCATAAACTCCATCCAGTGTTTAGAGATAATTGAGTCAAAGTGCAGCAACTCCGACAAATTCCAAGTCCAGTTGTCCGATCAACACAAAGACGAGATGTTTGGTAGATTTTCGGAAATGTCTTTATCTACTGCCCATTAAAAATGAGCTTATTTCTGACTCAAAACGAATAAAAATATTGTTAACGGGAACATGGGCATGAAAACATTTCAAAGTAGATTTGCCACCATCCACTGCTAATATCAGTTAAATTTAACCACGTGATGAGTTAATCGTAGCTAATGCAACAAGCATAATTTTTATCCAACTGAATGCTACTGGGCACTCCAAATTGGGGGCTGGCTTTATTCGGCTGCCCCTGGTTCAAAACAGGTGCCCCCCGGTTCATGTCCCTTGGCAAAATGTTACCCCCATCCCACCGGTTCATTGCCTCTTGGCAAATTTCTTGTTTCCAATCGATCCAAAGTACATAAAATTTGTTGATCAAAATTTGTACTATAAAATTCTGTTCTGAAGCCAAAAATTTAGCAAATTTTGCCAAAATTTGATGCAAAAAAGCTTTTTCTCTCATTCAAAAGAATTTTGGCAGTGTTTCTAACACGATTTTTACTATTTCTCCTGGCAAAATTCTCCCTGGTAAAACTGGGCTCCCCCGGTTCGGAACTAGGGGCCCGGTTCATGCCCCGCTGGCAAAATTTTCAGCGAATGGAGAGCCCAGTGCTATATGAAGAAACCCCGCTGATATACTATATGAAGAAACCCCACGTATTCCGCTCACCCCATTTCAATAGATTATATATACTACTTCTGGATATGAAATCACTTTACCTGTGGAGGTATTGCTCAGGCGATCTTACACAACTCAATTGATGACTCGATACTTCAGGTACATTGTAATACCGACGCACGGATTCGGTGGAGGGTGTCTGTTCGCTACTTGTTGTTGAAGAAACACTCTTAGCCGAAACTGTAGCTGCTGAGCTTTGTACAGGTGATGATATTGTTCCGACCTGAGCAAGGAAGTTACCGTTTACAACGTTGCTGCAATAGTGCGAATGTTCCAGTGTGTGTGGTAAAATTGTCTCCTACAATACAATTTTATTTAGTTACTAGATTCACAAAGTTCGAATTTAAACAGAAACACTCTCGAGATCAATTTCCAAGACATCGTGGACCATTTTTCAGAACACAACTAAGATATTCCTAGGATTTTATGGCGCAGTCACTGGTTTAGCTGACAGAAATACGGCAAATTACTGTTTTCCTTCGTCCTGAGTATTTTGGCCCGGGCTATTTTTGGTTTCCAACAGTTCAGCAACCAGGCACTTTCATACGGTACTAAAAATTAGAAAATTTCCGACTGCGGAGCGATATATACATAATGTGCTAACTGTTCCTTGTAGAGCTATAAAAAATCCCAAATTATTGATTGTGAGGATAAAAATAAATAAATTAGTAGTCATTCGTTAGATTACGCTATATAGCAAATATTATTATCAAACACTAAGATTTAAGGAGCACCCACACGGTAAGCGGACAGGAATGCGGTGAAATGTTTTGCTTCGCTTAGAGGTTCTTTTCTACAAGACTAAAAATTACCCAATTTATTACAGAAGAAATCAAGCGCCAATTTTTCATGCAGGATGTAAAAATAAAAGGCTATCACGATAGAGGAATAAAATTAGTGATATTGTTGATATAATACAGCGAAATTGATGAAATCAATGAATACAAAGTCAATTGTCGTTCAAATCAAATAGATGAGGATACCGGACATTATAATTATTAATTTCAGACATTACTTCAGCGAAGTTATGTTGCTAAGCAATAAACTTTACCCGATGTATTTGTCAGTATACACTAACTGAACGAGTAGCACC
>JASANE010028262.1:0-45407 GCA_030248225.1 Trileptium ribeirensis
GTTGAATTTGGAAGGGGGGTACTAGTACTAAGTATTTTGAAATTGTTGCTCATAAGTCGGAAAGAACTGTTTCGATAAAACAGGATGCTTGATTAAAGTTTAGGCTTTTTAAAATTGGGCTTTCGGATTCTTGTTGTTACAATAGCGCGTTCATAATGCATAAAATCGTTGCGATTGTTTGACCTCATCTCGCTGCTTCAAACTACTAAAATAATGATCGGTGGACACACAGTTCCGAACTGAAAGTACCCGGTAAAAGAAAAATCTAGTGATTCTTTGAAGGCAAAGTGATTTTGTGAAGATATCCGCATGCTACATTCATTCAGTTTCAATAATAAGCTAATTAAAATGGGGCGAGCGAAGCATTGGAGTTTCCTCTTACAGCTTTGCTATTTGGAAAAATCGTAAACATCTCTTTTGGTCTGTCTGTGCCTCTGTGGATATCATAACTCATCACTGGATGGATGGATCTTAACAGATTTTTTATCTGATCACAAATTCAGTCTATTTGTGCCCTATATATCGAGATCTATGTATATCTCATAAAGTCCTGCCACATTCCTGCTTATATAATACTTTTTGTTTGGCGATTCCATGGGTCTTCATCTGTCCAGATAGGGTATGCCGATCCAATTTTCACATAACAGCATTTATGCTTTGTGATACGTTATTGCGGAGTATGAGCGGCTCGCTATCCTTATATAGGGTTTTGAGCACGTTTAATACAAAGGTATTGCCGTCAGAGACCTATGATTGGTGTATAATGTGTCGCTCTAGGCGGATATGGATTGTTTTAGGGCCTGCCGACGTATTCTCACGGAAGACATTTTTGTTTTCGTAGCATGTTTTTGAGGGATGGGAATATCAAAACATTTTTGTATGGTAAACGATGGTTTTGATATCGGAGAGCTGTTATTGCTGTGCGGTGTTCTTCTAAATTGAAAATGGGGGTTTTAGGTTTCGCCGAACTATTCTCACAGAAAACTTTTTGCTTTTGTGACATGCTATATGCGATGTGCTAGGGTCAAAACATTCTTATACAGTACAACATATTTATCAGTGGGGCAAATCAACTACTACTGCAGTACATAGTCTTGCCCGCAAGATTGAGCAGAGTTTATGCAAAAAGAAAATTATTGTAACAATTATGGATGTAAGTGGAGCGCTTAACAAGACGACCCTAGATGCTTTTGGTAGAGCTATGGGGTATTGTAGAAGCAAACAACATGTTAGGGCATTATTGATAACATGACTAGTACTTGGAGAGATCGCACAGTATGGGAATTCTGTGTTTAAGGCGAGTATTCACAGAGGATGTCCTTGTGGGTGTTAAATATTGATGAATTACTTGTAAGTCGGGACTGCAAATTCGTCTTCGCTCAAGCCTATTCGGAGGACTGCAGTATAGGTATGCAGAGTAAGTACGGCAGCAGCCAAGAACAGGTTGGCAAGAACTCTAAAGGTTGTGATTTAAAGGTACATGGCGGAAAAATAAATCTTATTGAGCGGAGCGAAGTGAAGCGTTTTTTCCCGTTAGAGGGGGAAATGTACACTGTTCGTTCGTCGAACTCCTCAATAACTACTGGGCCGATTTAATTATTTTGTTTGAAAGGCCTAATTTCTTTCAGGTGCAAGACATTTATTTTTTATCAAAATTTGCTTTAGTTAATTATAGAATATGGATATAAGTTGATTATATTAATTACTTAAGCGTGTTAGCCTATTTCAAACAAAAAGTGCCTATTTCTCAATGAATAGTTAGTGTAACGCTATAATTTTGGAGTGTTTTCTAGATCTCGCCGTGCTGATTATGAATCTGGTATTTATTACTATTCGAGGATGTTGAAAACATGTTACATAATTAGTAATTAATTATTAATTACCTAATTATTTAAAAAATTTCAAAGTGGTCAAAGACGAAAATAATGGCACACGGGTTTTTCCATGTCGCTGATCACAAATATTATATTTCTGATGCTATAAAACTTGGCCATATATGCCAATTGCATTCAGATTACAATTATGTATATATGTGTATCTATATAAAGTAATGGTGATAATATTTAAAATGTCAACAAACGATTGATTGGATATTTTACGTTGTCGCTTGAACCGAATCGCTGCCACATGCGGTGACGCAAACGTCCTCAATGTAGCATCTCACGTGGCACCGGCTGCAATCGATTTGTGCGTACAAAACTCTGCTTAACAAATCAGCGCAGCTGCAACATCAAATGAAAGCGTCGGTGTGTCGACTGCAACTGATTTGTTGCACCAAGGTGGCGGTTTCACCCGCATAAGTCGCCGTCAGCGAACACACAAACGACTGATATCGCAGTCAACACTTGTGCTGACAACTGAACCTGTAAACGCACAGCGAATTCGTAGAGGCACAGAGAACACTGACGTACTACGAAACGCTACACTGTACGCCTAGCTCACCCATCTTCCTAAATGCGCTCTATTGTCGCATTCGGACAGCAGTCATCTGACGTCATTATAAAGCCTTAGCTGCGAGAACATCTTCTTGTACGTGAATTTCGGCCTAACTTCACTAAAATCGAGCTGCAAGACATCATGGCCAGTCAAAATGTTCAATTTCCAATCTCAGATAAAAGCTCATGATTCCGCTTTTCATGTGGTTATCACACGTTCGTCCTTCAATATGCCTCGCATCCGACTTTCTGGACAGCGGGTGTTGAATATAGGCGTTTGACTCTTGACGACGCTGCCAGAGCTAGATTACACCCTTCAGCAAAGCATCGTGGCCAGTCAGCAGCAGACGTAACGTCCCTATCGTTGGTACAACTGACGATCCAACACCAATGACCAACTGAGTTTAGCTTCTACGGCGACTTGACAACAGCGGTAACGGTCATCAGCGAAGACGCGATTGAGCCTTTAACTGGTTCAGAAGGTATGGCTCATGCTACGACCCCCAAGCACCCAGAAACATCAAACGACAACGATGCTCATTCAACATCTGCCACACGGTCGCAGACTAATAGGCCTCCAATCGTCTTTCGTCTAAAAGCATCAAACCAGGATAACTCTGGTGATAGCATTTTCTGACTAAGCCCTGACAGTCATTACCAAAGCGTATGATACAAAATAGCAAAATTTCGCCTGTTAAGCGCCCGCTCTTTATCGAAGAAATCAGCGCTCATCCGTCAGAAAAATCACGCGGACAGCTTTCAGAGAATGGGGCTTACAGATGCGTGGATGCGTAACGTAAATTCTGTGGCGCTTGTCGAATGTATCACCGCCTTTTTAGAACTACGGAATGTCGCGAACCTCTGGACGTGGCGGTGGAATAGCTGTGGTATAGCTGGTGGAATAGCTGATCGTCACTCTGCTACAAAGAGCGCCTTGACTTTTCACATCTGTCATTTGATAGTTTTGAGTATATATTTGTGCGGCGCAATCAGTATCGACGGTCGATCCGTCACAGTACTGATACTCTATCGCCCGCCACAATCATCACTTCCTGAGTTTTATACGAACTTCGCTCAGATGATGTCGTTGCTCGTAATCCATAACTCTGATTTGCTAGTTATGGGCTACTTTAACATTCCAGTCGTCACTGATATATACGTTCATAATGTTAACTGACTTATTTGGTCTCACTCAACTGGCGAGAGTGCCGGCACACGACTGTGGAAACACATTACACCTCGTGCTGTCCTTCACCGGTAGTAATCTGGTGTCTAATATTAACATTAGTGACTGTGCTATCTCATATCATAGCCTTAGCCTAGTGACAGTAGTCCTGAACTGCCGTGTCAGCGCAAAGGTACGCATATACTGTTGCAATTCATTGTCGAAATTTGGACTCTATTAATGCAGACCGTTTTCGACAAGCTTTGTCGCTGATTTATCTACCGGTAAACGACACACAAGATAACGGTACAAACTACTTTTATGATATATACAGTATTGCTGATACTCTTGTCCGCATAAAAATAAAAACTGTGCGCGACCGTCTTGAATATTCCTGGTTTGACACTGAATGTCACGTATCAAAATCGGCACTGAGAAAGTAGGAACGCTTGTGACGTCGACACCCAAGCCAACAGAACAGGAGTCAGTACATCACCTGTAATCGTTTGGTACCGTAAACTCTGTCAGCGCAAACTAAATGAGTTTTGGAAAAAGCGAGTTATCAAAGCTGCCAACTCTAATAAATGGACTGTTATAAACACCACACTGAATAGCAAGAGCGAGGCAACTTTACCGGCTGCCCGAGTTGAAGATTTTGCAGCACATTTCGCCGACAAAATCGCTGCAATCCGATCTAAACTCCGACCCGAATAATCGGTTTTGCAACATCCTATTTTTTATAACCATCCGCAGATCGGCCAGGCTTTTGTTACTGTAGATCAAGTGGTTCGACTTATAGCCGCAAACAACACCAAGTCCTGTGCCCTAGATGCACTATCTCCTTCAATAATAAAACAGTTTGTTGATGTACTCGTGTATCCCATCACGGCTTTTATTAATGAATTGATTACATCGCGGTCAATGCCTCTTCGCGAAAAAAATGGCCATTCTCCTTCCTCGGCTCAAAAAATCTAATGCAGACACTAACGACATGAGCAACCTTCGTCCGGTTTCAAAATTGTCTTACATGTCAAGGCTCATCGAGCGCGTAATCTTACATCAGATAAATTGTCACCTGGAGACGAACAACCTGATTCCTACCTATCAGTCTACCTACCGTAGTTGTCATTCGATTGAGACAGCGCCGATCAAGATCTTTAGCGATGAGCAAAGCGCACTTCATTGCGGGCAAACGACTGTGCTTGTGAGTCTAGACTTGTCAGCAGCATTTGACACTATAGATCATTCCATTCAATTGGAACGATTGTCTGTTATTGGAGTTTGCCCGACGTCTCTTGAAAGGTTCAAGTCCCATTTGACAGACCGTTGTCAACGTTTGTAAATAGGCAAATCTGGCGAAATCCACATAACTCGTCAGTGGCGTACCACAAGGCAGCGTTATTGATTGGTCCAACACTCTTCAACAAAGCAAACACTCCTGTTGCTGAAATAATCGTCGAAGCGTTGTTTTCCGCTCACTGCTATGCTAGCGATATCCAAATCAAATATACACTCATTTTGACGCCGATGAGCTTAACCATGTTGTCGACTCTCTGCAGAAATTGTTGTCGTTACAGCACTGGTTCTACAACAACAAACACAACCTAAACGAGATTAAAACTGTATTCGTTTACTTCTCATGTCGTCATTTCTCTGGCGTACCACTACAAATCAACGATATCACCACTCACCCTTCAACGAGCCTCACAATACTGTTGTGCTGAACAGCAGACTAAGCTTTGTCAAACACATGAATGAGTTGTCAAGTTCGTGCACCTGGCAACTCTGCGAAATTGGTCGATTCGACAACGCTTAGATGTCGAAACGGCGAAAAGAATCATACGGGCTTTTGTAATGTCTCGAATTGCTACCGCAACGCATCGTACTGCGGCACGCCCACGACAAATCTACAAACCGTGCGTCGTTTACTACATAATGCGGCCACAAATGTTTCTGGTACGCGACGCTGCGAACACATAAGTCCTGGGCTGCGTGAGCTACACTAATTGCCGCTTGACTAGAGAATTCAATACAAAGCGCTCGTGCTGATTCACAAAGCTCTGATGCCCAACAGCCCTGCATACATTGCTGAAATGTTGCACCTATCAACTGCAACTCGCTTAGCCCCTTGAAAGAGTATTACGCGTTGACGTCACGCGGAATGACAGTTTCCCTTCGTCAGCTCGTCCTCATGAAACAGGTTGCCATCTAGGCTTCTTGACAGTGCTTTAAACGTTACTGAATTTAAGTTAAAGACATTTCTGTTTCCGCAGGTCTTACCTTTATAATTTCAAAACTTACCGTATTGTTATTAATTTATCGTATCCAGAGCTTTTGCAACACTATCAGTGAAAAGAGCGCTTTATAAATGCCTTCTTAATGTTATTATTAGTTATTAATTAGTTAATTTTATGGAAATTTTAAAATCACCTCAACGTTGCACTTTTTTGCGCTCGGGGGTTTTCGAAGTCACTGATCGTGAATATTCTTACCTGTTATTATTACCGGGCTATGACTTTTAAAGCTTTACAATTTTATCAAGGGTGCTAATTAGTTGATATTATTAATTAATTAGATAATTTTTTTAGTTAGCTAGCTAGCTTTTTTGTATGGTGGATTTGACATCAGTTGTCTAAAACATGATACTTATTATAAATTGATTTAATATTTGGTTGAAATCCATGTGTACATAACTAAGATATCTAATACTTTGCCTATTTCTCCGCTCACTGTTTGTAATTTATCATGTCTACTAGTTTTATTTAATAGGCAACGTTCCGCTATACTCTTGCCTGAGATCTTTCAGAACACCGTTTACTTTCGTTCCGGAGGTTCAATATCTCGTCGTAATCTTCGATTCTAAGTTGCGTTAGAATGAGCATATAAATCAGGCTTGTGATAAAGCCACAAGAGATGTCATATGTAAGAGATTATTTGGTAGAGCGTGGGGGCTCATACCTAAACACATATATACTTTTATGTACAGGATGATAGCTTTTTCTACCTTCCTGTATGGGAATATTGTCTGGTGGCATCGTACTAGATTAAAGTGGGTACATACAGAGAATTGCCAAGGTTCAGCGCTTGGCCATATTTTGTGTCATAGAAGGGCAAACAACACCTACAGCGGCAATGGAAGCACTACTTGGTATGCGGCTTTTGCGTGTAACACGCCGGAATGCTGCCATTATGGAAAATCATAGGCTCATATCTGGAGGTTACTGGGGAACGCCGGAACCATTTGAGCATATCGCTATATGGATTTTTGCATGTGATAATGTCGCTGGTGTGAAACTATCATGCGACACAACTTTGCGAATTATGCATGAGAATAAGGAAAGTGGATGTTATTGTTGATGCTAGAGACCGAATCGGAGATATATAATGAAGAAAAAGTGAACGTCATTAGGTGTTTCACTCATGGCTTTAAAATAAATAAGGAAATGAGACCATAGAAGTACCGCAGCTGGAGTACATATCTCGGGTTGCTTGGATATGGCGAATCAGCTGGGTGTTGTAGGTAGGGTTTATAAAGCTGAAGTTCGGGTTATAACCGAGGAAGTCTCTTACTTAAGAGGTAGAGGTTTAAGCAAAAAACGAATTCAAGGGAAGCTATTAGAAGGGCATTTGAGCCACTTTAGTGAGACGTGATTCCATGACATGGGCTAAGATAATCAGCGTTGAACTATGGAACAGAGGTAGTGGTTATAAGCAAACGAGGTTTTTCTACCGAGAGTTAACCCAAAACGGACACGATATTTGCTGAAGCTATATAAACACAGTCTATCGTTAGCGATAAGTGTCCTGACTGCTCACTGTCACTTAAACCGAAATCTACACATGATGGGATTGATCGAGCGAGGTGAGTGCCTATGGTGCGCGGCTCACAAGGACACACCAAGACACCACTTGTTGCAATGTGCGCACTTTTATGGACTGCGAAACAAGGTATTAAAGAAAGTTACAATAATTGACCTAACAACGGCGCTTAGTTTAAACATACTTAAGGCTATCAGATTTTTTTCGAAGCCTATTATATCCAGGAGGTTCTTTGCGGGTATAGCGAAATTGGAAAAACCTAAGGATGGCCTGCGCGCCTACACTACCAGTGTAGCGATACCCACCCTTCACTTACTCACTCATAGGGTCTGCCTACCTATTCTCACAGAACACATTTTTTTGCTATTGTGACATGTTATTGCCACGTATAACCGTCAAAACAATTTTATATATACAAGTTTTCAAGCTCGGTGAATACGATGGTATTACAGTCGGAGACCCGCTGTTACTCTGACATGTCATTACAAGCCTTTGATTGGTCTTTAGGGTTGACCATTTTCACATAGCACACAACCAACAGTAAATATAATATTTCAAGCTTGGAATGTGTCTTAGCGACCATGATCGCTTCGTTTCCACTCGCTTGCGAGATACTAGTCATAGTGAGTTGCCGTGTATACATGAAATATAATTATTTTTTTTGAAGCGGACTCCGCGAAGCGCGCGTAGTTTCCACTTAGAATGCTACGGGAAAATCGTATATATCGAGTCGAATATATATATATATGTTTAAGCATGCTGAATACAATGGTTCGGTTATCTAGAGACTAGCACGAATACTTCTTGCATTTTCAGTTGTTTTGGATGGATTTAGGGTCGACCAGGTTTTAGGGTTTTCATTGGTTCAGGGTTATAGAGGGTTAAGGGTAGTGCATACATCAAACACAGCCTGTTAGTTTGCAAAATTACCAATTGATGAAATCACGCTCGATTCGTTTCAGCCTCGCTTGCTAGCTGCTAGTACGTATATATACAGTATTATAAAATTGCTTGTAATTTTCGGACTAATGGTGGTTATCGTCTTACTGCGTTTGTGGATCAAGGACAGTGTAGATTTAGAATTGTAGATGTTTCTTTGGCTGCTTTTTGGAAAACTATCATGTGTACAATACTAGAGTTGTAAATTTGTTTATTTTTTGAGCGCATTTTTAGCTTTTTTATTTGTAATAATTAAAAATGGTTTTGGGACTTTAGTGCGCTCTAACAATGATATTTATATAGCTTTATATATACTATAGATGAATATTGTTAAAACGGAGCGAACGGAGACACATCAGTTTGGATATATGGCGCTTAACTGTCCGAATTTTCGCTATTTTTATTTAATGTTATATTTAATTGTGAATTCTAGCTTTATTTTTGCATTATATATATATATATATTATATTATATTCTAGTAGCGGATGCTGATTTTCCATTCGCTGAAAGTTTTGCGAGAGGGCATATACCAGGGGCCTACAAATCTGGAACATTTCAAATTTTTGTGTTTTTAACGAAAAACGTTGATTCTTAATGAAAGACTTCACAAATGATGAAAACAACGTCCATATTTAGCTGAAAAGCAAGTTTTCAACTAATAATATTATTTAATTGAATTCTAAGTATGAGTGAAACAAATGTAGGGAAGAATTGTCACCGGCCAGAGTTGTAAATTTCGACGGTGTCCTTTCTCGTTTTTAGGGTTATACGTATAGCTCAATTTCGATTGGTCCAATTGACTCTTGCGATAGCTCATTGAAATGCTTAAAATTTCTATTTGTGTCTTTAAGTTAGACGCGAAAACGAATTGCAACTCTTTCCAGTCGTAAAAAACGGTCAAACGGGCTCGGGTAGTGTCAAAAATTTGTCCTAGAAAACACATTGTTGCCTGTATATCAACAATCGTTTCAGTTATTTCAATCAAATCTTTGAAAAATATTTAGGTTGTATAAAACTATATATAATGCTTTTGCAAAATGATACCCTTGACTATAGGAGAGGCCAGAAGGTGTTTTAAAAGGGTCTGATCCCTGGAATACTTGAAATCGGCCATATCTCAATAACGGACTGACATCTAGGCTCAATTTGTAGAATAGGTGAAGCTTTATATAGCAAAATATCACGCTTTATTACAAAGGTTATATATATTTAAACCTGGGTAAGAGGGGTTATAAAATGGGTTCGTAAGTCTTGAATACACGAAAACGACCATATCTCTATAACCAATAAATCTATATGAGTGCTACTGGGCTCATTTTGTAGAGCAATTCATCCTTTATGTAGCTGCACGTTGCTGGTTGGCAAATCGGTTTTCGAATGGGCTTAAGGGATCTAAAATAGATGAAAATGGCCATAGGTAATTTGTCCGCAACCGCTGGGGCTGTACGGGTGTTAAAGGTCTTGTTTTTAGAGCCATACATCCTATGTAGATGCAAATAGTGTGCTGTTATTGTCATTGCAGAGTTGCGTCAAAATGGGCTTGGAGACCCAAAATACATTAAAAGTCATATAATCGCTGGGGCTATATGGATTATATTGCGGCTCTTTTGTAGAGCAGTTCAGACATTTTGTATTTGTAGATTGTTGCTATTGTGCGCCGCATGGCATGGACAAAATGGGTTTTAAACTGGATTATAATAGTCAGTAGGAGCAAGCAGGGATATATGGATTATATTGCGGTTTTTGTAGAGCAGTTCAGACTCTTTGTATTTGTAGACTGTTGCTATTGTGCGCCGCATGGTATGGCCAAAATGGGTTTTAAACTGGATTATAATAGTATAAGTAGGATAAAGCGGGGATATATCAGCAACTATTCAATGATATTCCCCTAGTTTTGTAAGTTGGTGCTTGATATAGCTGCTTTCGCTGTGTTGACATTGTTACTACGTACGCTGCAGTGTTAGTTCCAAGCTGATTTAATTTGGTTCGTGAAAACCTCACTCTTCAGTGACAGAATGCTGCATTAGGTTAGTGACGGCTTCGTGTTCAACATAGAATTCACCAGCTGGGCGATGAGACAAGCTACTAGTATAACAGAATTTTTAATTTCAAAAGCACATTTTTGTAAAAAAATTGTGAAGTTTTTATGCCAGATGGTGTAGCTTTACCTAGGCATCGGATGTAAGAGCTGGGCGTAGAAAAATGCAACGAGGTTCGCCCCACCCCCTCCCCAGATTGGAGAAGTCAGTCAGTCAGATTGTCAGTCATAAATGCGATGTGTTTGTATTCTTTGCCACAGGACATCACAGTAAGGCGATTTATTATTTTTATCTTCACAAACAGTTACGCACTTCTTTTGCCTACTCGTATGTCGGTACAGTTAATTTCAGATCAGGTTCATCGTGAACCAGACAATCGATCATTATTTCTACTAGTTGTTTATCTTGAGTTTTAATAATTTATTTTCAGCTAAGAATAAGTAAAATGCAATGGATTTTTCCCGTGTTGCTCTGTATTAAAAATAAACGGTGGATATTTTCTAATAAACATTTGACTTTATGTACTTTCGTATATGCAATGTTGTAGTAGAGCCTTCGTGCTTTCCCTCTTTTCTTTCGTTTTTTGTCAGAGTACTTTCCAGTTTACTATATTATATATATATACTTTCTTGCACAAAGAATACAGCCAATCCTTTTTTATAGTATACATAATATATATACACATAGTAAATATCAGTCCGATAATTTGCTTTTAGTTTCGTACGTAGTTATAAAAATTGTGGCTGAAAAATGATGAAGACAATCATCGCTTTGTTTATTACGAATATAAAAATTCCACAAAGTATAACCACCGAATCGTTGTTAGTTATGCTTTTGTTGCTATCAAAAGTTTTAAGATTTTTATTGAGGATTTTAGTGCTAGTAAATATTTCGTTTACCTTTTAACCTTTGCTGTTTTATTACATTTTTGGCTAAGGTTTTGGAATTGTTTTGTGCCCAAAATATTTGACTGTATTGTTTTGAGTATGGTGTTGTATGGTTCTGCATTATACATATTAATGTTTATTTAGTTGCTTGTGGATTTGTGTATGATTGAGTCTTCCATATATATTTTTTAAGTTTTGTCATGGGCCATAAAAACCAGGGTGCCCTATGGTCCGCCTACCAGCTTGGTTGGTACCTTCGAACGTCTAGATGTATCATTGAGAACAGGAAGAAATTTTGCTATAACAATCGCTAATAACATAATTTGATTTCTATCGCACAGACTTAAATGCAAATGCCATCATTATGTCAATTAGTATTTTAGTGTATTTGAGTCTGAAACGTTTCAAATTGCCATGCTGATCCTCTACAAATTATCGTGGACCACTTGTATATCAAACGCAGTAAAACCCAAGTCTAAATGGCATGTTTTTTGTGCCCAAAATATTTGATTGTACTGTTTTGAGGATGGTGTTGTACGGTTCTGTATTATACATATTAATATTTATTTAGTTGCTTGTGTGTCTGAGTATGATTGAGTCTTGGGTCTGTGTATGATTGAGTCTTCCATATATATTTGCTAAGTTTTGTCAAGGGCCATAAAAACCAGGGTGCCTATGGTCCGCCTAACAGCTTGGTTGGTACCTTCGAACGCTTAGGTGTATCATTGAGAACAGGAAAGAAATTTTGCTATAATAATTGCTAATAACATAATTTGATTTCTATCGCACAGACTTAAATGCAAATGCCATCATTATGTCAATTAGCATTTTAGTGTATTGGAGTCTGAAACGTTTCAAATTGCCATGCTGATCCTCTACAACTTGTATATGAAACGCAGTAAAACCCAAGTGTAAATGGCATGTTAGTTCTTAAGTTACTAATACTGTGCGGCAGTTAATGCTCCATTTGATGTTGGCATAATTTTGTTTCTATATACATGCACCGTGTTATTGATATTGGGTAATATATGTGGTAATTTTCTTAACTGGTGAATACAGGAGGACCCTGGACAATTTATATATTGATAAAATCAATTTTTTTAATTCAAATCAGTTGGCCTTGTTTTAATCGGTTAATAAATAAAATCCTTAAATTGGAATTGAATGAAAGGAATCTCTGTTTTCAGTTTTATTGAAATAATATTTAGTCTTAACCCTATACTAAATCGCTGTCGTCGGAAAAATGGCTAATTGTTTTTGGTGATAGCAATTGTCTTTTAGAAAAACTTTCTATTGTTGAGAAAAGCACATTTGTGTCCAGGCATAACAATTTTTTTTGTTTTATCACTCGCCAGAATGCCGAAAACAATGATCCACAATGACCGATGTTTATAAGACCCGTTATAGATTACCAGAAACAACATAAAGCGAAGGATCGTTCGGGAATGCCCGACTTACTCTCTATCCTTATTTATGTGTCATATAAAATATCAAGCTTAGACCAAGGCTTAGGCTTAAGATTCCAAGACGTGATATTGTTTGCTTTTCACTTTTGGGTTATAATAGAGAATTTCTCTACACTAGTGCCGAATTTTCACCTTTCGTGGGCAACATTTGAGACTGTCGGTTTGTATATTTTTATTACGGCATTTATAACTCAAGTGGTCGCTCGTCTCGCACTACAGCTTAACTAAAACCTGGAAAGCACTATTTGTAGCTTTCAACTGAAGTTTGATTTAGTCAAAAAGTAACAAGACCATGTATTTAATCTTTTTGTTGGGTCTGTATAAAATACATAAGTTATGGTGATCGACAAGTTGTGAATACTTTATTTGTAAATGCCGATAAGGTATAATTTACAGAGTGCTCAGGGGCAAAGTCTCCATTCCTATTTATTTAACTCAGCGGTACTGACCACTTGAACGGTCACAATATATATAAAAGTAAAACGAAATGTAACTGTTAAACCGATGGCACCCGTTCGAAAACAAACGGGATATATTTTTGTATACGTATGGATTGGACTGGGAAAACCATTTTTTCAGGTTCCATATCCCATATATTAATTATTGAAACGAAAAGTGCGCAGCGAATCGAAAGCGCTTGAATAGTAGTACATTGTGCACAAATTATTTTTTATTGTCTTTAGCTCGCATCACATAAAATTCAGTTTTCCTGTTGTGCTACTTCAAATCTTGTGTCGAAATATATTGCCTTTAGTTGCCCGTTTAGGCGAAATGTAGTAACCTGTTGTGGAACCACGCTTTAGGCCGATCCAGGATATTAATTCACACTTTCTAGACTCTAGGATTAATCTTCACATTAAAACACCGTGACCTGATGTAGATTAAATACACGGTGGGTTCATATGTGCAGCACCTGGACAGTACTTTTATTGGAAAAACACTATATACGTCCAAATATTTAGGATAGTAGTTAGCTAATTTATGTAGTGCCATTTGAAAACCCATTATGAGCCATCTGTGCGATGTATATGAATCCACAATACCAACAGACAATAAATATCTACACAGAGGCTGAGTTACATTATAAAAAGATCCCAGCGTCACCATGTAGCCTGATCAGTTACGTCGACAAGGTATTTTGGATTTTGTGGGTCTATAAGAAAACGCATTTTGACCCAACCCTGCTGCGTAAATAAAGACAAAGCAGCGCATCGTCTGAAACTTCATAGAAGATAAATTTTACAAAATGCGACCAATAACAACGTGATAGCCCTAGCTTTTGCGGACATATTGCATTATGTTATATTGAAATATTTTAGGCTTCATGGACACATTCAAAAACCAATTTTGGCCCAACTCTGTAGCATAAATAACGACTATCGGTACACCACTTTCTGGTACAGAGAACATGAATTGCTTTACAAAATTAGCCCAGTTTAAAAATGCAGCCGAAGTAGTTGTGGAGATATGGTTGTTATCGTTAATTTTGAGCGTTTTAACCTCTTTTATTGAAACTCTGAGTCCTAAACGAGTCATGTAGCTTCAAATTTACAAAATAAGCTCAATTTGACTCGTATATGTACACTGGTTGTCGATATACTATGCATAACGTAGCTTATCGTGTCTCTTCGCGACTCGACCCGAGGTCTTTCCGCCCATTTTTTCGGGCGGAAGGCAGGATGTCGGAATTGCACTTAACTAAAGGGCACAAATAGATATTTAAGACGCGCAGATCAATCCGCCCAACGAAAGTTGAGTTATGCGTGTCACCCTAAAACTCAACAACGGACATTTTGAAATGTCACCATCATACGACTAGCAAAATTTTTTCGCTTCGCTCGTTTCAATCACTGCATTCAGAATAACTTCTTTAAATAATATATTTTTAAGCAGTACTTATTATCCAGTTAACAAATTACGGAAGGATTATTATAAGCTTCTAGCTGTTACCGCTGCCCTCTCAGTTTCAGTGAATTGATTCCGCGCGCTATTGTATCACTTGTAACACAAATTGCAAATCAATGCACAGGTATCTAGGCACAGGCAATGGGTCACAGTATCTAGGTAATCCAACAGTTGTAGCTCACATGAGCGCTCAGGGATAAATCCGTATTGCATATGTGACCACAAATTTATTTCTGTGTATTGGAGTATTTCATTCTTTATTATTGTTTCCATCAACAAGTTGAAATGAGACTAATAGGACTATAGTTGCATTTTTTGAAATTATTACCTTTTTGAGAATGGGAGTAACTAAGGCAAACAACCAATCTTCACGAATGGTTGTGGTGTCCATTGACGACTGAAATAGTTTGGTAAGAGGGTTAACAAGCGAGTCAGGACACTGTTGCAGCACAAGGTTAGCAATATTATCGTTACCAGCAGAAATAGAAGGCTTACATTTACGAATGGTGGAACTTACAATATCTGGCGTCAATGTTACGATATTTAGTGTTGCATCTGTCCGCAGTGGAAAAACACCCGATTGATCCAATTTGTCTTGAATAAATAGTGACGCAACACATGTATTCAGGACAGTAGCAAACTTGAGGTCGGTGGAAGTAGCTGCATCATTATCTAGAGAAATAGGCCCGATCCTAGTTTTAAGTTTCTTTCTGTTGTTGACATAAGCCCAAAGAGATTTTGGGTCGGTTTTGATGTTCAGAGCCAATTTTCTTTCATAACACCATATGGCATAATTAGTTTCAGCGGAGACCTCTCGGCTACGAAAGTCATATCTCGTCATTGTGTCTGCAGGCCATGCACGGGCTAACGGACGTTGCGCGTTTGCTTGACGATGGAGGCAATTTTGAAGTTGATATGTCATCCATGGGTATTACTTGCATTTGTTTATCTGACGAACGGGCGTGCAGAGGGGCATAGCGTCGTTGATTACTTTTTCGATACAGTTCCACATACTATTGATATCGTTATGTTTTATTTATTAATTATTCTTTTCATATTGGTCCAGCCAGTTCGAAACGTGTTATAGCAGACCTTTCGATCATCTTTGTTTGTTCGTTGTATGTAAACAGCCAGCGAAAATCTTACTATATAATGATCGCTGTTACCCAGACCCGCTTCAGTACGAACTTCGCCTACCATTTCCTCCTCGCTAGCTAAAACCAAGTCAAGTATGCCATCTTTGCGAGTATTTATATGAATCTGTTGAACGAGTGCTGCTTCGTTAACTGCATCGATGAATTCGTCGCAGTATGATGGCCAAGTGCCGGCAGTCCAATCGATATCACGGTAATTGAAGTCTCCTAGTACGGCTGTATGAGATGCGTTATAGGTAATTATATTAGATATGGCATTGAATAAAGATGTTTTCACCTGCACTGTTGTTCATTGAACGATAAGCATATACTAGCAACAGAGTGTCTCCTTGGAGAAGCGGTATGCTTGCAGCTGTGATATCAGTATAACCAAAAGTTTCAAAATCCGTGGCGGGTATATCTTGAAGCCAACTATCATATAACACCACCGCCGTTACTATGTACTCAGTCGGCCCGAAATAATGTGTAACCGTCTAAGCTAAGTTCGGCGTCTGAGACGCCGTTGCGCCCCTACGACTCGCAAATGGCAATAATATCAAGAGTTATTCAATACGTAATATTTAAACAATTCCATTTTTTACAAATACTCCTGGCATTAAAGAACAAACAACTTAGCTCGTTCAATTGGGAACCATGAATCCCAGTCTCGCTACTGTCAAGATTGGCGTTTTTACAGTCGATAAGTATATCACCACCGGAAACTTCACCTAATGTGTTATCAATTTCACTATATTTAATATATATGAGTGTAGCCATTGTGTAGGATCTCACTACGCTAGCATATATAGCGTAGCTGAACACGCTGTGATCGGGGCCTGTGGTGTAATGGTAGCGCGCTAGTCTTGCAAGCTAGAGATCCGGGTTCGAATCCCGGCTGGTCCAATGTATGATCACTCGTGTTCAGCTACGCTATATATGCTAGCGTAGTGAGATGCTACAATTGTCATAGTAAACATCACGTAAGGAAAAAACAGCATCAGTATTACTGTATGAAGAATTAACATTTAAAACAAAGTCAATATTAGAAAAATCGTTAATATGTAAAAGAATAACTTTATCCAACGTTGGTTTTACTGGAGGCTGGTTTGAATCGTCGCGCCTAAAGGGACAGCATGACCACCCCGAGCGTAATCCACCACGACCATAATGATTTCCTCGACCGCTGCTTCCCCCTCCTCGTACAACCAATGTTGAACCACTTGCTCCATCACCACCAGCTATAATCTGCCAGTCATTGGCATGTAGGAAATCACTACTCTAGTTGGATTTTCTGATAACAATTCTACCATTGCGAATTACAACATCCTTACCGGTTTCTGCTCAATTTTTCTTCATCTCATTTACGAGCTCTCGATCAGCAGCTATCTAAAATGAAGCTAAATCCGGTTTGAACGACATGTGGGCGTAACCGGAGCCCGCTAAGAATTTGGCATTAGAAAGAATTCTGTTTCACATAGTTTCGGTAGAACAAACAATCTTCAACGGCCGAGTCTTATTGACAACATATTTACCAACTCTGGTGACAAGCTTAAAAGTGACATCCTCCTCCATGATGTGCATTATTCCCAAAGCAGCGGAAATTGTTTCACGTTCAGATTTCTTCTGCAGTGCAACCAGTAATTCCAACCACGTTAAAAAGCATGACGCTACTTTTTCGACATTCAATTTCTGGCAGTTGTTTGGCCAGCAACGTACCTGTCAAAGCGCCGGTGCCGTCCCCCACACCGGCTGCAGCTGGTTGAGCTTTCAATTTATCAATCCTTTTGATGATGTCATCAAGTCGCATCTCAGTGGCCGAAATACCATCAAGAATATTCTGAACTTTAGGTGCGCATTGAGAACATTTCCAATAAACCTGACCTGATCCCCGTCCAAGCTATGTGGCAAACGCTGCCGATACACCCGAGCAAATGCGATGAAAAAGGCAATTGAGGTATGTTGAACTTCATCACTCAGTATATATAACGTATATTTAGACCACAGATTGAGCAAAAAATGCGAAAAGTTTTAAACCGGAAGTTCTAATCCCGTATGGCTTTAGCCTTTTGCCGGAACCGCAACCTTAACACTATTCTCGCTGATACCGGAACTCGGGATGCTCCCTGCTGCCAGTGTATTTGTAGATGTGGAGAAAACCCCTTTAATAAATAAAAATTTCATATTTTATACAGAGATAATTCTGCTTACGTAGGCTAAACCCATCGGCTGCAAATGTTGTAAATAGCTGTTTTTGGTTTCATGGTGTTCGAAAATTTGTTCCTATGTAATATTGTTGTAACTCTTTGAAATGTAAGTACAATATATATACTTCCGTCAAGATTTTTTCATTCAATCATCTAGGAATTGTTCCTAACCACCTTACGCGAACAAAACGACCTCAAATAGATGCTTATTGCTGCTGCTTGACCCATTCAGAGAGACTCGGTTTATTCTCCAAATGAAATTATGTAAACTGAAACCCATCATCAATTTTTTGAACACATACGTTTTAAACATATATATATATATATATGTATGGTTTATGTTAAGCAGTTAGACCACGTATTATACACGTATAATGTATATATATGTAATATATATATATTGTATATATGTTGCATTTTCGAGAGTACCGTTTTCTTGACGTTCTACAACGGACCATACCTATTTTTAGCTAACGTATTATTGATATATACGTAATATAATTAAGCCAGATAGTGATATGATTCATGTTTGATGTTTTTGCCTAATACGTAGAATAAAAACATTCTTTTCGGAACCAGCTAGCTAAGCCATTAGCAAGCTGCCGATTGTTTAGACGATATATACACTGTTATCAACTGATGCCAAAATAAATTTGTGCTACAAGTCATACGAATAATAAATTTTTGGCAATGTTTTTTGATTGTATGAGTTTGTGCCAAGACTACATCTTATTTTCAGTAAATGGACGGGTATATGTTGTGTGGCCAGTTGATCACACTGGTGAATTGTTTTTGTTTAATCGTATCCGATTTTGATATCTAATTTATCGCCCAATATTTCAAATTATTCGCGCCGCGACGGGAAACAATAAACACAATAGCTCTGGTGTTCCGAGCTGAGCTTCTTTAGTACTCTTCCGGGACACAGATAGACAACAATACGCCAACAGCGATACAGGTAGAGTAACGTGGTGGTCACTTTAGTACATTCTCAGCCATTTGCCGTTTAAGCCAGTAGGTGTATTCCGACGGACACCAAAGAGGAATAGATCGTTTGCTTTTATTCTTGACGGTCAATGCGGAAACTACAAATCTCAAAGCAAGACTATTCCAGTTAGGCTGTGGTGATGTCGCTAATAATGTGCGTTTAAACGATATGTATAGGCCGCTTATTAGATTATTACATACCGACATGCCAATCCAGCAGTAAAGTGCTAAGCACTTCAGTAAACCAACAGACTTACAAATATCGATAGCTAAGTTTTGGTTAACCGTGACATCGGCGAGCGTTTGTATCGGTTTTTTAACTGTTTTCTAGCTTGGGTTGGGAAACTTTAAAAATACCGAAAGAACACCGATGCCAGATGGTAGCAAGCTATAGATGAGAGTACGTACTGTAGTTGTAAACTTATTATTGCCGGTCTTTCGCATTTCGTTCTCGTTGTTCCGCCGTCAGTTGTAGAACAGATGGTGGTGCTTCATGCTTGACGGCGATGCGTATTCAATAACCGGTTTCAGTATGTTTTTCGATAGTCGTTGTCGTCGTAGCCTTTTTTGGCATTTTTATGGCCTGCCACGGAGCAACTAGCTACATATATAGTTAAAGTGTAGTTATAAGTTGCAGACGATGTCAGTTGTGGTTCGGAATTGACTTATAATTTTTTAAGCTATATATGTCGTTCTAGCTAACGTATTTAGTTCGCTGATAAGATTATGTTGCCATACACTTTTTCATATGGTTTCGTGTTTGCTGGATCGAAAATAAAATCACAAAAATGATGAAAACCTGTAGTAAAATTCAATGAGCATGTAAAGCATGTTTACTTACTAAGAAAGTGTCGTGGGCTTTACAGCGTATACGATTTTCAAAATTCAGGCGCTATTTCTTTAGTTTTCCTACACGAATTTGTATGTAAGCAGAATTGTTTGCTGAAATATGTACGTTTTAAAATTACTTTATGGGAATTAAAATTAGTATATATTACGTTTGCGTTTTAAAATTACTTTACGGGCAATGAAATTACATACGTAGTTTAAATTTCAGAAGACCTCGCATTTTGTTAAAGTTTTTTTTAAGATTTGGAACAAATACTCCTAGCAGTTTCAACATTTTATTTGGCGGGCAACACGTGCCCACCATGCGTTACACATAGGTAACAGAGATGCAACCGGGTCACCTACACGTGATCCGGTTGCTTCCAGTTGTCATTTTTTTGCCATGCCAAATGCATATTTGGTTGTCTAGATTGCATCGCAACTGCTTTTTCTAGTGCTCTTCTAGTACCATGTTTTAGACTGTAAATACTAGCTTTTTATTCTTTCATGGGTTCTCTGTCAATGCTTGCGCATTGTTGCCCGGGCTGTTCGACGAGGACGTGACCCTCACACAGCCCACCGCCCCGACTTGAGTCATCCGCCTTCGTCGGATCATCCCTCCACTAGTTGCTGAAACATGTTTTGCTATCCCCGCGCAATGAATCTAGGTCATGCCAAGGTAATATCTTAAGTGAGGGTTGGCATTTTGTGCATGAAGTTAATGGCACTTAAAGGATTAGGCTTAATCTTAACGTACGGTATGATAAATGGGAGAGAGCCGGCATCTAATGTTGATGATCCGGAACCGCTGCTGATTTTACATTGTTCGCACATCAGATTTACATTATCCATCAATTGAAACAATGAAAAAATTGAAGACACTGATTCCCAGGTCCACACATACGCACAAACATGACAGAGGACTAAAATAGGTGTGGATTTCAAAACCTAGCTTGCTGATAGCAACGAAGGTAAACTCGACTTAAATGTAAGAAAATTTATAATTGTGTGAAACAGATTTAGTTTTCTTGATTGAAAGAAGGATGGCGGACGAAAGCCACACGTTTCCCGGGAAATAATGTAACTTCATGTCAGTTTTTTAACCTTGGCTAAATGAAGCGTTTGAATGTGATACAGTAGTGACGGGATTGTTTAGTTTAATAATTTAATTGGTCACACGAATTCTATATTGTAAAGTAAAAGCTGAGGGGACTCCTCAAATCTTAGTTTCCCATTGGGGCAAGAATAGCTATGTTTTATACACCAGAAGTAGTATTGATGGCACTTTTCGACAATTGTGACGTTTCTAACATGGCGAGTTTTATGAAAGACTCTTGGTCGTGCAGGGAGTTTTTGGAGATTTCTAACGGTTTGCAATGACCTTACATTGGATGGGGGCTGCTAGACAAAAAGAAGTTCCTCACCCGGTTCCATCTATGATACGGAAGTGGTCGGTCGCACGACGGCGCAGCGCAGAGTGTAGTAGCAAACAATATCAACATGATAATTCAAAAAGGATATACCAGTTACAAATATGTTTGAATGCATTTCATCGTCGTTTTCAACACCGCGAAAATGCCTGTGCTCTCAAGTCATACAATTTTTAGTATTTAATTGAAAACTTCAAAATTATGCACGGTTTAGAGCAGATGCTGCGAGGGAATGCAATGACCATTCCAAAAAGGTATATATACTAATCATATGTATGAATAAATAACATCATCTGTTTGGTAACATTTATGCTCGTTATAGTGGCTAACTCATACAAAACATCGATTATCCTAGACCGTGACATACGGCGGTACGCCAAAGCATCGCTTGGATTTTAATTATACATTCAGTCCTTCCCTGCCCATCTTCCGCATTTCTGTACGACGGTCATTGTGCTTCGGAAAGATTTCTGTTGCATTTTAATTATGCAATAAGTCCTTTCGTCCTGAACCAGTCTTCCAAATTTCTGCACCATGCTTATTATGGTTCGACTAGGTTTTGTTATGTATTTATGTATATATGCATTTATATAGTTGTGTTCTTTATTTGACGTTTGCATCAGATTCAAGCAGAAACAGTTTAGCGTTACTACACAACACCCTTCTGGTTTATCGCAACAAATATATTGTGTACGTATACTGTACGCTCGTAGGCACATCGTTTTCATCTGTTCGACAAAATATTTTGCTTATTTTGCCTGTTGTTGGTTTTTGTCTAAGTCTAGTCAGATGTATCATATTTCGCTCAGCGGTTTTGTGTTTAACACCTCTATTATGCCTTTAAACAATGGAGGTATAATGTGTGTTTTTGAATTGAGCTTCGCACAACCGTGTACGTAGGAACTAAGAAGGGTTTTTGCAGGTTTCGTATATCCCAGATAACTGCACCTTCTAATAGTAGGCATTGATCCGGAACATTCCAATAATAGATGTTTATCCTGAACCTTTCCAATAATTCTACTTTTATCCTAAAACTTCCAGTAATTAGGCTTTTGTGTTGCACTTTCCCATTGTGAGAATTTATCACGAACTTGTCCAGATAGTAAATGCTTATCATGCATGCACCAACATAGTACTTATTCCTGGACGTGCCAGTAATCGGCATTTATTCTGAACTTACCAAAGAATGGCATTTTATGCTGAACCATGCTGGGTGTTTATCCTGAATTTTCCAATACTAGGCTAGGCTGTTAACCTGAACGCTCCGATACTAAGCATTACCCATTGAATTTACTATATATATATATATATATATGGCGGTTATGTTTCCTTTGTCATAAGTTACCAAAACGGTAACTATAAAGAGAGATTTTCCAAAAATATACAATTACATTTAGTTCGAGTTAAGTTCTACTTTGCAGCTGAGTGGCTAATGGGTCATACGTGCTGGGAAATGGCTGGACTGACAAAAAATGACGTTCAGTGATGCTATAATTCTGACTGAACGGAAACTGTGCACTTCTGGATGAACGTATGACCACAAGTTACCAATCTTGAAAAACATAAACTACCACGACACTAGTTCCTTAGTAGTGGACTCACCTGTCGCCAAAATTTTTGCTTGGGACATGGACCCGGCGGCCACCCTGTTCGGAACCAGGAGCACCGAATTTTGCTAGGTGGCATGAAATTGGGAACCACTCGGCTTACCTGCAGTAACCAAATCTGAAAATTGTGGCCCAGTTTTTCAGCTTAAAATTCTAAAATAAATCGCATCAAAATTCGTTTAATGCGTTTTTATTGGTGCTAAAAATATTTTTAAGTTTTTTAATGTAAAAATATTAGTTGTACATGGTTTTTTCGAAATAAATATTACTGGTTTTTACATGAAATTGACGTTGTACGGGGGAGTAAAAATAACTTGCAACAAGTCCAGTTTGTCGAAACCAGCGGTAAACGGTTTTTGTGTTTACGAACTATACGATGGTGGTTTTAAAAGCTTACATGGAAGATAGATAGATAGTCGTACATTAACAGCACTGTGAGCGGCCACTGCCATTTCTATGCATCAAAAACGTAGGACGCTTAATTACTTCATCCAGTGACCCAAAAGACGGAAACATTTGAAAATATTCGCCTTTCAAAAAATTGATTGATGTTGTAGCCATCAATCGCTTGTCTTGTTCGGTTCGTTTAGTGCAAATACAACCCTTTTTCGGATTCAACAACCCGAAAATCTATAGATCCATTCTAGCCCTATGCGTAGAGCTAAACAAAAAAACAAAATTTATTTCTCATGCCAAAATTTTTTATTTTTAGCCTCGTGTAGCATCTCACATAATTAATGACTTCCCCAACGTATGTTTATAACAATTATATGTATATAAAACTGGCTTTGGATTAAATAACCCTGGTAAAACCAATGTTCACACCCAACAAACAAGAAACTCATTCGGTCGAAATCTGAAAAAATCATCTGTTTGATGTATTTTTAAACTTAGGTACATAGTTAGGCAAGAGCTGCCTATGGCAAAACGTTCACCATAGCAAAATTGTAGCTTTGAATAGTCTTAATTTTTCGTGCGTTTGCCTATGACAATTGTTATAGTCTAAAATATTGCGGCCCAAATTGCCGAAATATAACATTTCCGTCCCGTACCGGTTTTGTTAGAATTTATGCAGGAAATCATATTGTATCGTAAATACAAAGCTAAGTGGCAATACTAGATTCTGTGGCGCGTCAAATAGAGAATTGTGAAAATATATTAATTCAGTGAATATTTACTTATGAATCATACTGACGGAGCAAAAATTTTTTCGTGCATTTAACCGATATTTCAAGAGAGCCGGCTCGCTAAATATCCACCATAACAAAGCTTCATCGCAGCAATTATCACATGCCAGCTGTAATGATCTTCAAGGATATATGCCGGATCTGTATACTTATAGAACCAAGATGGTCGTTTCTTTCGCTCGTCGAAGCTTTTTAACTAATCAATTGTATAACTAGGATGTAATGAAGCTATAAACGTAGGGCAAACTCTGACTGTGCAGCCAGCGAAGCGAGCAAGCATTTATTTGCTTGGGCACTGATAAATTTTATCATGTCCGTACGACCAGTTTTTACAAAACATCTCAGGAACGAATGAAGATATTCCCGTGGGATTTAATGTTAGTCTATAGTTTAGCCCGTGATCACATTTGGCTTTCATCTATGCAACCCACCCATGGGTATGATAAATTTATTTTAAAGAGGGTAACCATTCCATTTTCTTGACCGTGGGAAAGTAATTTTTTCAGGTATATTTTGAAGCACAGGCTATATATCAAAAAATGTTGCATGTCGTTTGTATTCATCTGAACGAGATATATGTACAACTCTGTCTCGAGAATATCTTTATGAAACTTGTGGATAGGGTAATAGGGCCACAGGATGATGTTTCAAAAGAACCTATTTTAACCCCTAATACATCGTCGTATTTTAAGATAATGGACACTACAAAGGTTTCCGAGATTGCTGAAAACAATGAAACGATTGATTTTAACATAACAATGACCGGTGTACTCTTTCGAATTGGCATATCATGTATGTTCTGGAAACCGTTACTCTCAGAACAATGCACGATTTCGTGACTTTCAATATCTGTTATGTTTTGTCGCATATCGTTTTATAAAGGTATTCATGGTTGGTGAAAACGATGGAGTGATTCTTTTGGTTGCACTCCTTTAGAATTGTACTGTATCCCTAGGACCCCTCTAGAGCCACGCATGACTATTTCGTTGTTTTCAATCTAATGTTATAATTTACACATGTCGTCTGTAATTATAAACGTTTTCGAGGATGAAAACGATAGAGTGATTCATTTGAATGTGTATATGACGGGTGTAGACTTTTTGGGATAGTACTATATCAACAGCGATCACTCTCCGCTTTTGAATCATGTATGATTTGGTGGTTTTCGATGTACTACTATTGTTTGTTCAATCTGTGATTAAAAAAGGTGTCGAGCTGCTGAAAACACGGCGTGTTTCGCTTGAACGTTTCTGTTAACGCTATTGTTTGTTCAGTCTGTGACTATAAATGATTTTGAGGTACTGAAAACGATGGAGTGGTTCACTTGAACGTTTTTGTTACCGATGTACTCATTTTAGCATAGTGCTCTAATCCCTGAAATCTTTCCCGCCTTGAATTATGGATGATTTAGTGTTTTTCAATATGTTGTTATATGCAGCTGCCGAACGTGCTAGGATGCTTCGTTCTAACATATCTGTAACTATAAATATTTCTCGCTTTCAGTCATTCGGCTCACCTACCTTCTACTATTTATACACAATAAACTTTCGACTAAGGATAATTATATAATAATAATTTTTCAATCGAATATGGATTTCTGGAACCGATTTAAGCTAAAAGACAGTACCATCAGCACCGATAGCACCGTGACTGTGACGTTTGCTGAAACGCCATCATCGTCTCGAGGACTCTCGACACGAAAAACATCTATGCTAGGAGCAGCGCCTACATCGTGTTCGTCGTCGCCACTTGTTGCAGCAAAGTCGCACATTACCGGAGTGATTGCATCCAAATTTGGTGGAACCAATAATGCTGTTTGTGGGGCGAAAAAGCAGCAAAACATTTTAAGAAAACGTACTAAGTGTGAAAAGCTGCAACATAAACAACAGTCCGCGCCGCGAAGTCATGATGCACAGTTATTGACATCTCAGATTACAATGACTTTTGGCGGATTTGATAGTGAAAACGCTTATTTTAATTACTACCCAGTTTATCCTCTTGGTTCGAGGCACGTTTATTGTGCCGATTACTATCAAATGCGACGTGGTAGCAACTCACTTGATGATTTGACTACCGTCGATAGTGAAGTAGCAGGAAATATTCTGCAGTCAGGAGAATCCGGTTTGCTTAGAACATTCACCGATTGTTTGACAAACGGGGATCTGTTTGTCGGACATTACTCATCTCTAAACGATAAGGAACCAGAACTAGACGATTCAAAAGTCGGTACTCCTGAAAAAGGCTCTGTCATAACTGCGAGCAAAAAGGGTAGATACAGTATTGAAAGAGGAAAATCAGAGTTTAGAGGCATTAACCAGTATACGGGCGTAAAACATGTTAATAATTTTCACTGTAGCCAAGCTAAGGCAGAAGACAAATCGCCAAAAATTGACAACAATCGATATATCAGGCGCGAAGAACAGAGTTCACGTGTGCGAGCAGATGAATGGTTGTGCGCCCGAAAACCGCATAGTGTTGAAGTTGAGCCATACAAACATTCGCAGCAGCAACCATACGTATTTGGTCATCGACGGTCGACCATTTATTCGTCACAGCGACCGATGTCTTGGTTTCCGACTGCTGCTAATGGAGTACCAGCGATATTTGGTGGTATCGACGAAGATTTACCTCAACTTGGCTACAGCAAGCATTCAAATTCATGCGATGAATACAATCATCATAAGGCCGAAATATGTAATCTTGACGAACGTTTTGCTTCCACGAAGAACATGTACCCCAATGATCAAATTATCAACAATTGTAATAATAGTCCCTCGTCTAATGCTAGATTGCGTAACGGTATTGTAGTCAAACTCGAGCGCAGCGTTTCTGAATGCGCAGCACGTGCTCCTCCATCAACTGTAAAAGAGGAGAGCACTGGACCGTTTGTCCGCTTAGCTGGATCCAAGCCAAATTCGGCGTCACCGATAGATGGCAATCATGACAAGTCGCATTGCAAAGCCTTAGCAAATACCACAGCCGTGGCTTTGCGGCGAAGCAAAAGTGCGGCCGCTTCAAACGCGGCTAAACACAATACTGTCGATTGTTGTACATTGCATGATAATTGCTATGTTGCTCAAACTAGTACAAACAAATTCGACGAGCCTAAAGTTGAGCAGAAAAACTTGGTTTTGATAAACGATGCTCAATATAGTAGTGTCCAGCAGCAGCCTAGTACCTGCAACGACTGTGATGATGATGATAGCCGTCAGTGTATTACTGCTACAAACGATACCGAAAATATTAATCATTGTAGTTCTACGTTCCGTTGCGGGGTTAGAGACATCAATAATTGTACATCGACGTCTGAAAACGCTGTTCATACTGATGCTTTACATTTGAATAAAACCTTGAGTGCTAAACGAAGTCAACTGCTGCAAAATCAGGTGAGTAAATTGGCGCTGTGCAAGAGTGTGCATGTGCAGAAGTATTTGGACCGATATGAGAGTTAGGAATTTGTGAGGTTTCTAAAGTGGTGTATCATTATAAAGTTTGTTCTAGCATTGGGCACTTCGGTTTTTTAGCGCGTGTATGTTCCACTATTGCCTACGAAGATGGTCATTGCTATGCATCCAGACATTGGTACACGGTAATAAATGGCTTACTGTGTGAGCAAGCTGGCATTACGCACTGCAGGTATGTATTAGGATGTACAACTTATATGGTATGCTAATAGATATCATAAGATAGTTATTTGCAGCGCAGGTAAACTTTTTCGTATAAAGTGAAATATTAATTCTGCGTGTATCTACAGCAAGGGTATATCGTTTAGCAAAAGCATGTCCCTGTCTACAAAGATGGGTGATGGTTGGTGATTAGCACTACTGAGGTTTGAGTTCTCGATGGAATCGAAAAGAAAATCTCCCAATCTGACAGTCCGAACGTTTCGTTTCGATTACAGAGCACGAAGAAAAGCGCTTGTAGCACGTAGGAAATTTTATTTATGGTTCTTAAATCATTATAATGCGGGTTCCTGATTTCACTAAGACAAGCGTAAGGCATGGTCACACTATATCCGATAAAATCCCATTTGCGTACTTGGTGAATATAGAGTGTTCACATTGTATCCGATTCGATGCCGCATGTATAGATGATGTGGTATGAAAAAATTATACACGTATTATGATATATGATAGTCACACGTAGTCGTATCGGATTGGATAGGACGCAATGGGAGCACAAACCGGATCGACTCATATGTTACGTCAACGCTAATTAATGTGTACGAGCGGCGAGCGTGATTGTCGCAAACAAACGGCGAGTCATGTTTGTAGTACCTACTTCTAAGTAACTGTTAATTACAGTAAGTTTAGTCAACGTCATCTTCCTACTATTTGTTTTATGACATGTAACTGTATGCTACGAAAGACATTATAGGTGGTTACCATGCATAAATGGACTATTTTAGTATTTTGGCAGATATTTTCGGTCTCGTAGTGCTTAGTAAGCGTGGCTGGCAATATCTTCAAATGCAGTGCTAAAATTCTTACTAAATTAGGAATTCATTTCAGTTTTAACGTTTTTCAGCGAAAAACGCTATCAATGTCCAGTAAAGTTGAATTCCTGATGTGTTGGAGCAAACTTTTGCTAGGCAATATTGGCTTTTATGGAAACTAAAACGAGCCCCTTCATGTTATTAATTTCAGTCAAGCTAACTACTATCATCGTAAAATTTGTCACATGGCGTCCGATGTAGTGAAAACATACAGCTACAACTATCATTACTGGAAAATATAATATGCTCGCCATTGTCGCTTATACTATGACGTGCAGACATTTTACTCTCAGAGTGTTTATCGTTGGAATCTTTCCGGAGCTGATTGAATAATCTTTGTGTTCATACTGAGATAATCGTTATTTTTAGGTGACAACAACTGAACGCCCGTACACACCCTGTGCTATATTCCATGAGTTCATTTTCCATTTTATAGAGACAGACTATTTGATTTACCTGCCCTTCAGGATGCCTCCATATTGACAACTGCTCGCAACTTATGCCTGTTGGTTGCCACCCGGCCCATAACACAAATCCGAACGTTTCAACTTCGCTAGGATGTTTTCCGGAAAACTGGTTCCCCGTCTACAACGACTTGCCGTTTACGTATTGTGAGTGCTCGGCCACCAGGGCGTGACCAGTTTAGAGGAACGTTCGACATTAGTGGCCGCCGCGACTATTGGTCCTGTGTTATCCGTAGTACGTGACCCACTAGACACACTCTGCTGTTTTTCAGCGCATAGCAGAGCGAGACTGTGTAACCGGGGCGCCTTTGCAGCTCGTCGTTCTTTATGCGATCGATTGCATTGTGGAGCGATGTTCTAAGTGAGTTTGAGATGCGGCATGCGTTTACACGTGCTATGTTATTCGTTCACTTTGGAGGTTCCTTAAGGAACCGAGCCGCAGCTCTTAGATATATAGTGTAGTGGCAAGCAAACGAGCCAAGTTCAATCGGTTTCCACTGCAAATGTTTGTTCAACGTTGCACCAAATGAACATTAATTCATGCGGGCGATGGTTAATCAAAAGTTCGACTACCGCTCACGTAACCCTTTCCGCTTAGTGTCACACATTTGATACAGTGTGCATTCTGGAGAGATGTGTTAACTGCGTTTGACGTGCGTCGTGTGTTTGCAGGTGCGATGTTATTCGCTCGCATTGTGACTGTTCCTTAAGGAATCGAGCAACAGCTCCTATACAGCGTAGTGGGTAGAGTACAACGCTCGCAGGCAAACGAGCCCGCTTCAATCAGTCGCTGCGGCAAAAGTTTGTTCAATGTCGGTCGAAATGCGCATTAACTGAGGTCGTCTTAAGCTGCAAAAGGCGGGCCTAGGTTTTGCTACTCCAGCTACTACTTCGGTTTCGGAAAAACCTGCGCTAGCAATCTGGCTTCTCAAATAGCAAAAGCTGTGCACGGTCTCAATGGCATTGTTTGCGAGGTATGCTCGGGGTACAGTGGTTGTGCGGCAACACATGATCTTGTGTTTGTGTAGCTTATTCGGAGGAATATTCGTTTACTAGCTGCGCTTATTCTAGATGGTGCAGACTATATTCCGGCTGTCGATTCGGTCAATACTTTGGTATACACCGTATACTGCGGCAGTAAACCTTTTCCAGTTTTCGGTGACAACGTCTGTCTCATTCATTTCCTCTCGCATGACCTAATCAACGGCGAGGTTGAACAGGATTGGGGACAATATGGACCGTTGTCTTATGTCAGATTTGACATTTACCTGTGTACAGAGTAGAGTGAGTCGAACGGTATCATGCTCAGCCGCACCGGCTCTTCTGTCACCCCATCGGCTTCCATTATCTTGTGGCAAGATGCCATGTGGACTGAGTCAAACGCAGACTTGATATCAACAAATGATACCGCGGACTGGAGAAAATCATGGCGTGTTTGAAGGGCAAGGCAGAGCTTGAGTATTTGATCGACCCGTCTGTGCCGGATCGAAACCCGTACTGTTCCTTCCGCCTAAATCGCACACGGTGTTTTTGAAGCGATTGACTTTGACAGCTTCCATAAGTTTGCAAGGTATGTTTTTCGTCAAAATTCCTCGTAGTTTTCGCAGATACATTTATACCACTGTTTGTGAAAAGAAATTACCAATACATTTCTCCATTCTTGAGGTAAGACTTTGTCATGCCAAAGCTTTGAGATTCAGGTGCTTTGTTAACGCGGTACTACAAATTTTATAGCATTCCGGAGGAATATCGGCGGCTCGACCGTTGCGAAGATATCTCACGGCTCGCTGGACTTCTTGTTCTGATGTGGTATCACCGCTTGCAATCGTAGTAGCCCGGTAATCCCGTATTGTCCTGGTAGGTGGGATCTCTGGTGCCCTTCGTTTGGCAGAGTGTTGAAATATTGTCGCCAACGTCCACGCAATTACGACTCTCTGACCAGCGGACGTTATTTCAAGTCTCGCACTATTCCATTGACCCTTTGCTGGTGGTAGTGAGTTTCTTCGTTAGCCGGCATACTTTCTTCACATCGTGAGCCTGTGACTGATTGGATGCAGTATCGCTAAGATGCCGATGCTTGTCATAATTGATGCTATCTAGGAGGCTCCTTCGCAAGATAAAGCGCTGGATTTACCTTGGCCGTGACTCGAGATTCCAATTAATTGCTTCACTATGACAGTAATTGCATTGCTAACCCAATGTACTTTTTTTGGTCATTTCTTTCGGATTTGCACGACAGCATGAGCTGCGCCCTTCAATGAATTCTATCTCTTTTCGACGGATTGTAATTCGGTTAACGGTGAAAAGCCGTTGGTGGGGGTACATTGAGGTTTGTCTGAATGTTTGGCCAGAGCAATGCAGCGAAGTCCAGTCCTACGGTGTTGAAAGTGATAGCTGTTCAATCTTCGCTTAAACCTATCGACTACTGTTCCACGGTCGGTGAGCAGCGAGTTGCCCCAAAATGTACGGCAGTCTGAGAATGAGAATAACAACTGTCTGCTAGCCAAAATATGTTCTAGCTCAAATAATTTAGCTTTTGATAATCTCCAAGCTTGACCATGACGCTGGGGAAATGGGACGGGTGCTGTTGTCTGCGCATCGGCTCAGAGCGAACTTTCCAACATCAGGTAGCGGGTGCCCAATTTGCACTTCAAAATCGCCGGATACAACAATTACATCATCTTTCCTACGCAGGGGCATGAAATGGCTAACATGTTGTTCGTCGAATAGGTCTTTTACTTGTTCACTGTCGCTGCAAGTGGTGACACCAAAATCATGATGGTGGAAGGTTTGACGCGAAAGGTTCCGCGACTAATCTCGGGCTTATCGGGTACCATGCAGTCATCTGATCGAATAGTATAGCCTGTACATCGATCTTTGCACATAGGCTGCATGATTTTTCTGGTCCTGAAAACATCAACTTGTACTTCGTAGTTCCAGACACAATGTACATCGCTCAGAATTTGAGAGTTAAGTCTCATAAAGTGCTGCAATATCAATATTTCGTTTCGCTAATGAGTGACAGCAGTTCGGTTTATCCATCGCGCAGCAACGTTCTGGTGTTCCATGCTGCTGTGGAAACCCTTTATTAGATTGATGCACTGCCTTTTGCTCATTTGTTACGCTGCGGGCAGAACGAACGCGCACGTCGCTTATCCAGCACGCGGTAGCATTGTTTGGCGTAGAATAGTTACATTTCATGGAGGTTTCCGGAAGTTCTACGAAGATTTCCCAGCACAAGACCTGAGAAACCCACAGTAGTTGAATTTTATCGTGCTTTGTCACCCATTACGTCTATTGAGGACCCAGGATTTGGTTGTTCGCATTCCTGCCGGATCTAAGGCATAGCCTGGTTTTTGTACGAAGAAAGTCGTCAAAGCGCCTGTGCTCTACCAGGGCCTTGACATGGCCAATGACTCCGGTTTTAGCTGAAGCACGCATTCGTGTACCATGTTAGGCGTTATTGTTGAGATGAGTGTTCGTGGCACGCACAGGTCCTGATACAAGTACTCGAAGCGATCCGACAGCACGAACAAGGCAGACCCAAGGGACCTAACAATTGTTATATATTACGAACTGTTGCTTTGGTCAGCCCCTGAATCCTCGGCGCCTCTTACTTCCCATGGGAGTCGTAAGTTCAGTGTTAGCACTATAATCGGCTGAAACCACTTACAAATTTCAGGGTCGCATTAGACCAGATATCGATCGCTCTGGCTCCCTTAGTCCCAACCTCCCCTATTCCGGAATCCCGTAGCGTATACGAAAATTAAATTAAATGTAATTAAATGAGTATATATGCCGTATATTTTTTATTTGTATAGTAATCGACATTTTTGAGTGTTTTCGGGATCATTGAGAATAATTGTCGTACTGGCCGCCTAATTTATTATTATGTTTTATATTTGTCAACTTTTGCGGACACATAAACGACGGAATTATTGAGAACAGAAAGAAGATATGGTATTTATATATTATGACGAGTTGTCTTTAAATTGCGGCTTTTTCGTCGAATGAAATTATCATATGTGAATATATGGTTTTCGATATATGCAATGAGTCCACAGGGGTAGGATTGCTAACCACCAAAAAGTCGGTCGCGCAGCAGATTTTAGCCACTATGAGCAAAATTTTAAGGGAAAATTTAGGAGCCTGTGGGGAATTATTACCCGCTTGGCTCCCCCCCCCCCCGCGGAGCCATCTACCCCCTAGGACGGTGGACAATGGACGCGTCTGATACATACTTCCTATGTACATCGAATACTTGTATAGAAATAGTTCTCAATTCCACTTGTGACGTTGAATTTCTAGCGATTCGATCGGTGGATGAGAATAATAATAAGAAGAATAATATGAAATTGAGCACTTGGGCGAGTACGAAACGATGCGATTGATCATCCTCAAAACGCTGTATTTATTTATATTTTCCGTTTTCTCTCACCGCAGCTACCACCAACATGTTTTGCTGCTCTCTCTGTCTCGCTGTATTATACGTTAGAATCAGTTGTGTACAGTGAGGCAAATGTCGTTTACGTTTATTGTTGATTTGTTTTAATAGAACGTAAAACATCTGCTTTTAAAGCCGTTTCCAGTAATGGTTAGTACCATTTTTGTTACTTATAATAATTAACAACTGCTGCGCAGTTTAGTATTAGCGATGTAATGGAGGATAGTGGAGAGGCCGATCCCCTGAAATGTTTTTGCGATCTTACGTGTTCGTGTAATGTGTAATTGACCGCTTCTGACTGTAGCGTTCTCAGGCTCAAAGCGCTTTAATTAACTGTTTAATCAGGAGCTGTTCTTCGGAAGCCGTATGTGTGATGCTTTCATTTTTGCCGTACTGGCACTATCATGGAAAACTGATACGTATCAGAAAGTTGTCACAAGAAAATGCTACACATAGAGAATTAAGTGTAATTTTGCAGTTTGTTTGATATGAAACATCTATGTAATATATATTAGCGGCAATATGGGTCGAAACTGTTTAAGTGCGATCAGAAAGAAAAATACTGTTGGCATTTTCAACATTTTCGCCGATACTTGGGTTATAAACCGATAAGAGGGCGTGACTGTCTCAGGCGGATGGGTCGCCAAAAATTTAGCTGAGGGGAGGGCAGTATGACGGTCGACTCAGTAGATGGGATCTGACGAGCGTTTTGCCGTTATGAACTGGGTTATCAACTGCAAACTCGGGGTGAGGCGCGGCTCTCCAGTCCTTCGAAATCGAGACGTCCTTGCCCAAAGTCAGCGTGGATTATTGGAAGTTCGCAAGTGGCTTCATTAATGTTTTACGAAATAGAATAATGTTGGATTTGCCTGAACTTCCGTGTGCCAAAGACATTTAGTTTTAGTGGTTTATAAGTATTTAGGTGTGGAGGCGAAAATCTGACACTTAAATTTACGGTTGCTCTTGGGACAAGCGTTAGTGTCTGCTGTATCAAAGACTTATTTCCTAAATTTGAATCGAAAATTTTTGGAGAAAACTGGAAAGTCATGATACTATAACTTTTTATGTGAAGCTACTGTCCTATTTAGACAGTTGATATATCCTAGACTGGTGTCTCAGTACACCGATTAATAAATTAGCATTTGGAGCAAGCTGCTATCACCGTAAGTAACTGATACTAGTGTCATAGTGACACCAAGTTTACTACGAAGCTGGCGGTTGTCCCCTAGTGATACCATAAACTATTACCTCTAGTACGATGGCACTTAGTGGTACTAGTAACAAATTAGTCATGGAACCAACTTATCGTCAATGCATTAAATGACTTGATTGTGATTTATTTACCACCTCATGACAGATTTGTCTTTTTTGCTGTTTCATTTTTAAAATGTGTACGTGTCAGAAATATTTTTCGCGTTCTTGCGCTGTTTTTCGTCATTACTTTGCGTTTTTGACAACATAATACTAGCGCTGCTAAAAAGGACTGAAACGGCTATAAATTTGTGACGTGGTAGAAATATCAGTATAGCATATATTGCAGCTAAACTTATGATGCGAATGCTGCTTAATCATTGTGCTGCAAGTGCAATTTATCAGCTGCTTAATCATTGTGCCGCAAGTGGCATTTAAGAACATAGTTTATCATTAATAATACTAGAGTTCCGCTGTGGCAGAGATTATAGCTGTGTGGGGAGCATTGTCAATTCGAAGATAGTTCCTAATTTCGGGCTGCGTTATGGCTATAGTGATATGTACAGTTTTATGGCTATAGTAATATATAGAGTTTTGTAGTTAAGTAATATATAGACAGTAGAGGTGAGAAAGGACCAGGTTTTCAAGCTCTAATACAGATGTTCCGGTAACATATCCGGCTCAGCGATCACAGACAGATCATAGGTTCTGGCGCAGCTCTTCGTCAACCAAGGCCGGCTTGACAATGCTCGGCTTTTTCGATGGAAATTACGGCTCTACTCGGCTCTTAGGTTCATAATAATAAAAGTATGCGATTCAATAATACATATTACGGGAAACAATGTACGAACCATTTGTACTTGGTTTTAGAGCTTTTAAGAGCTAAGCCGCGGTTATTTCGACTGTTCTGCTTATTAGCTGATTACTGTACTATACCTCAGCTGCTATGTTTGCTGCTTTTAAGCCGACCCCAATTTTTTCCAGACAGTCTAGGCTAGGCTCTAGCAGTCGGAACTTAGGCTCGGCGCTTTAGGCGTCATGGCAGGCTCGATTGCAAAGCAGCCTGTCCGAACTGAGCATAGTGCCTAAATTCTCATTTCCAAAACACAGCAGAGTGTGATCATACTGAATACGCTTACAGTGAAAATGCGAGTGACAATGAAAATTTTGTTCAAATTCATCACAACATTTAATGTTTGTTCGATCTTTTCCAAGTTTTCTCAACTAAAATACATGTGGATATAGTAAAAATATGGTTTTAGTGAATTTTTAATACGTACCGAGCGATTTCGCTGTAAGCGCACTCTACATATTTTCTATATTTGTTTGCATAACTAAAAATTAGCTTAAATAATACATTTTTGAAACTAAATACTAGTGATGGGCAGATATATATATATATATATATATATATATATATATATATATATATATATATATATATATATATATATATAGATATATATACGCTTCCGGATATACGGGAAAAGTGCGGGATATATAGAACAACCATATCCTAAACTTTCAAACATTTATTTAAACTTTAAAATGTATACAAGATTTTGCCGTTCACTATTACATGTGTATTTTATGATGTATTAACTAGGGAACGACCGAATATTCGGTATTCGGCCGAATAGTTGGCAATATTCGGCCGAATACCGAATAGTTGACTGGCCGCTGTTAGTTGAAAAATAGAGTCAAAATCTGCCCACTAGATATCCTAATTTTACGGCCGGAGTCCTGATAATGATGCCGCAAACCGCTAAATACGTCCAACGTGTTGCAACTTTAGCAAGGCAAGACAAGATGCGTTTGAGACTCATCAATTCAGTTCGCAGCCGGATCGAATGTTCTGATCACCACAGTTATGTTCTTCATCAGCCGTGCACTATCTCGCTGCGATAATAGTTGCGAAATTAATACTTTGGGGTATAAATGCAGCAGGATTTGTTCGTTTTTTGACACATCGTGAATGTTTCAGAAGTGAATCGTAAATAGTGACACTCTTCATAATTCCGGCAATCAATGAAAAAAATCAATAAAAAAACAAAATTATAACTTCGACCTAACAAACGAGAGCACAAAGCAAAAAAATCATCGAACAAAAACTATCGCTGACTCAGCAACACAACACAAAACGACTTGTTGCATGGTGCACGTACATACAGTGGTGGATTTATAGAGTTATAGGTTTATAGATTTCTCATCATACATAGGTGTTGCGAACAACTATTCGGTATTCGACCGAATAGTAGGGGTCGAATATTCGGTAATCGGTGAAATTAGGAATTCGGTCGTTCCCTAGTATTAACCATTTGCGGCATAAACAAACATTATTATTTTGATAACGTGATTTTTGCATCAATGGTTGTTATTTAACATACACTACAGCTATTTCAGTAAGCGGTATTTAAGGTATAGTGAACTGAACATCATTTTATCTAATAGTTAACACTTATTTACTCAGAGAAAAGTGGGAATTTGGGGTATTTTTTGATATCTTGGGGATCTGGATGGCACGCCAGGAAATAGCTAGAACCCTGCTGTGAACCAGAGGGCTTGATAGCATGCATGTTAACACCAAACACTTTTCCATTATCCCCCCGAGCCCGCGTTTGCCCAAAAATGGCCAGATTCTGGAAATTTTGGTAATTTTGCGATCCTCGAGACCTCCCCTGATCGTGTCAACCAAAGAGTCTAATTTTTCAAATTTTAGATTTTTTGGGGTCCCAAGGTAAAAAATCTTAGTGTCAAGCTCAACAGGGTCTTCTTTCCCCGCCGATTTCGCGGTGCCCGTTCCCACCGCTGTGGTTTCGCTAGATAGTAGATAGGGACAGTAGGAATCTCGTTAATCCATTCATGCGCGTCACTAATTAGATGACGAGGCATTTGGCTACCTTGAGAGAGTCATTGTTACTCCCGCCGTTTACCCGCGCTTGGTTGAATTTCTTCACGTTGTTTAGGCCTTGGGAACCCAAAAAATCTTAAAAATCGAACTTTTAGCCACCATTCGACGCGTCTTGACGAGCTGAATCGAATAGTGTTATTTTAACGGAATTCGACAATCGGATGCTAAGTTATGGCTAAAACTGTTCAATTGCTGAGCCTCTCAGCATTCTATAATTTTTAGCCATAACGTAAGATCTGGTTACCGGATCCCGTTAAAAAGATCGCTTCGAAGTCAAGACGCGTCGAATGGTGTGTAAAGGTCCGATTTTTAGAATTTTCTTTTTGGGTTCCCAAGGCAGGAAGGACCCTAGGGACCCAAAAATCTAAAATTTTAAAAATTCGATTCTTTAGTTGAAATGATCAGGGGAGGTCTCGAGGATCGCAAAAATACCAGAATTTCCTGATTCTGGCCATTTTTGGGCAAACGTGGGCTGCGGTGATAATGGAAAAAAAGCTTTTTGTTCAAAGAACGACATAGTCCTCAAAACATCGCGCGCATAATTTCAAATATTTCTGGGTGTTCAAGATATTTTAACACAAAGTACAGAAATATTTTAACCCTTTAACGTGTACCTATATCTAGTTCTGGTGAAACTTAAAACTATAAAACTATGTTCGTTAGCTTAGTTCATTGGGGTAGCGTAATTTTTCTTCGTGTTGCTATTTACTCGCGTTGTTTGGATCATTAAGGAGCCGAGCAAAAGCGTCGTCGGTAGCCCAGTGGCTAGCTATAACGTAAAAGGTCCGGTTCCGGCAACAGTTTGTTCAACAGTAGTCGGCATACAAACTAATTCATGAAGCAATGGGTTAAACCGACTAAAATAGGACCAGCTTGGTCAAAAACACGATAGGCCATATTCACATATATATACGTCATGAGATCATTTATCGTTGCAATGCATGCACTTTAGCTTTTTATTATTTAAACTACTATTCAAAAGTCAGCTCATAATGAAAAGCAAAACCTGTGAGTCTCAAAACAGAGTAAGTCCAAAAAATGTCAATTTCGACGTGTTTTCTGTTATATCTCGACTCAAATCAAAACTTCACAACTTTTGACTAGCACTCTTAGCTTTTCTAGCTGCGATCCTGTTGCTGTCACTATGGCGCTGATTGTGGTTAAATAAATTCTTTCATAAAAACGATAAATATTTATATAGATTAGTGTGGCTTAACTGAACGCAATACATAGTTTAGCTTCTGTGGCTGTGTGATCAAACGCCGCTAATCTATGCTATGTTAGTCTTCTCAAGCTTCTTGCTTCTTGAACAGTCTTAACCGTTACGCTAGCTGAACTTATCAGCACCGTTATGTTTGACCAATTTGGCTTCGACCCTGCTTGTTTTAAAGGTAAAACCATCAAGATTGCTTCAAAAACGCACTGGTTAGTGGTGACACATTCGGAAAACGTTGATATGTTTATTTTTCTTACCCACGAACTAGAAACTTATTTTAACATCGAAATGGCATCTATGTAGATATTCTCAGCGTTAGGTTGGTTCCTTCCTACCCAATAGCCGCTCAGTACCATGTGGTGGTTGGTGGTCAGCCACACTGCTAAGGGACAGCCGAAAAAACTTTTCGTTTATACAGTTTTGAAAATAAAGTTTTTTGTTTCCAAATAACCAGGAATCCAAGACGAACAAATGAAGTGTCTTTGTCTCTTTAGCCTAAGGCAAATATAGTAAACACTAATCCTGACCGCGTAAAGCCAAAATTTATTGATATAACAGCAAAAACCTCATTTCGGCATTCTCTAATCAAGGGTTTGTCGTTCTCTACCAGTAAAATTTCGCATTTGGCCACGAAATGCAATGTTAGGAAATCTTGATTATCTCGACGTCGCGGACAATATCCGGATATCCTTGCCAATCACTACTTACTACATACTTTTTGTTGCTTCCGTTAAAGCTTTATATCATACATGCTCAAGGTCCGAGGTCCCAGGGTGGCAGTCGGGTGCGGAGGGCGGGGGGTAGGCTTTAGGTCTCCCGTCTAAACCACGTATGGGTTCGGCGCCTGCGGTGCCTTCAGCGGCGGGGGTAACCGGGCCCTCAAGATGGAGTGGGGTACAGGTCTCGGAGGGGTAAACCCCTGCGAGCATGATGATTTATATGGGAAAGTGTTTTTTGCATTTGCGGTTGATAATTGTTTCATGATAATAAGTACATAGTAGCTGTAAATGTCGGACTAGTTGTGTTTTGATATTTTTTGGCTCTCAAGTAATGAATTCTGCTTACAATTTTCACAAACCGTCGTGTTCCTTGTTCGGTTGCTCAGATATTAACTGTGAAATAGGTGCTACTCCAGGTGTATTTATTTGGTTTCTTGTACAGTGTGCTGTTGGTCCTGTAATGTGTGCGTTCGGGTGTAAATAATTCCAAAGTCAGAATCAACTTTAAGACTACTCATGCATGGTGTTGTTTTATTACTATATTGGTATTTGTTGTTTTATTCTTATATAGATGTGTTGGCGTAGGCTGATTTTGTGGCAAATTTGATTCGTACACATGTTTCCAACTGAGTTCGAGCAGAAATAAGTATATTGGACTAAAAAGACTAAAACAAGACCATTTGGGCCTTTTCTTTTACTCGCTTCTATTCCACAGATATTCTATTATCGTAACTTTGACACGTCTTAAGATAACATAACGAATTAGCAAATTCGTGTTTAGCATTAAAAATTTAGAGCATCCACTACCAAAACCTCTTACTGTCCCTAGCCTAGCGCCTAAGTAATTTTAAATAGTGCGAGCTAACGTTAATTCCACATGCTAGATGAACTGAAGACTGAGCTACTAAGTCGACACAACGTGTTAACTGTCGACTAGGCGCGAAATTGCAAAATTCACAATTAGGCGTTTGGACGGTAATTCTAAGCCAAAGTACATACTAGCAACTTGTTCATTTTAACTAGCTTTGACCGTAGTCTTATTCTGTGTCTTAAGCTTAAGTATGACTATTTGTAAATGTAGGATTTGTTCTGTTGGGATAAATTAGCCCTCGAGAGGGCCGTTGGGATATGCAACAGCTAAACCCAAGGGAACTGTTCCACGATATGAGTCCACAGCGATTGGAACGCATCCTGCTGGTAGCGATCGCCAGTAAAACCACGCATGTGCTTTGTTCGAATATGGTGGTTCCAATACGACTCGATGTTCTGCGTATGGACCCCGGTGTGAGGATCGACGAAATGCAGTTGATGGTTGACCGTTCGATGGTTTAATCCAAGCGAGCTGTTGTTGTTATACGCCGCCCACTGGTCGCTGTGTGCGACTGACTCCAGACGAACAACCGCTTGGACAATTGGAAGCAGCGTGGCCGCGTCTCGCCTCTCGACCACCTCAATGTACCCCACAGCTGGTGTGGTGCTAGTATCCACGATGCCAAACACCCATACGTCAAACTGAGCACCACGACCACGGCGATGTTTGACCTTGTGCGTAAATCTGCACGACGGTACCAGGGCCCCCAGCCATATAGGATGTCGCTCGCCGAGGTCACCCACATACGCCTCATCAGTCACTCACACTCCTTTAGTTGTTCGTATTCTTAATTCTTGTTACTTCAAACGCACTGAGATATTGTGGGGGAAAACTTGAAAATAGCACTATAGGGGTGGACTTGAAACACAATTTCTAAATTATCCGCGAACACTGTGAAATGTATGCCATGGGATCTCTTAATATTATAGATATGGATGATTCAAAATTTAATTTTTCTGCTATGCATCCGTTAGTCGTGAAACGAGTGGAAACGAAACAAATGCTCACAATCTGTGCTCACAGTTTTCCAAATTGAGCTTGCTGAGCCGACTTTAATGGACCAGAATAACAATAATTTCTTGGTACTACATTGTGTGACAATAGTCTTTTCCATCACATGCCAAAAATAGACCAGTTTACTGGTTCCTCGAATCATCAAAATGACTAAAACTTTTTGAAATTTGTAAATCATAATTTTTAAGTAAAATTATAGTTTGAAGCGTGATTTTAGCACTTGGCCTTTTAAGATCACACGACGCACATACAATTGCTTTTATCGTATTTACCAAATTCAAAAAACTATATGTCTATTTAAGTGTTCGGCGTACACCCGAAAAGCGGCAATATCTGAAAATTTTATGGCAATGAGGATAATGAATATACTAAAATTTTCTATCGTGAAATGATTTCGTAACAATCTCGGACTGTGGCAAGAATTTTAAGGGTCTGCTTGCAGAAGATTTAACTCAAAACGAATTTATAAATTTGTTCTCCTTTTCCAATACAACAAACCGTCGTTCACAATCTACTCATGTATGGCGAAGATTAGTCTGTTGTTGACCTTTCAATACAACTCATTTGTACGAACGGCTGTGGGTGTATTTATTGCAGGGCTGGATAATCTGAAAAGCAAACTTGAAACAACAAATATTTATTTTGCAAACGAACATACATTATTGCTATTAAGTATATACATACATTGTATCTGCAAATCGATGCGGCAGTTTAGTAGAGAGGAGAGAGGCTTTATTTGAAAACTATTTTATTTACTGCTCAGACGTTTTATCGTTCACTGTAGTAGTTTTATCGGTATCACAGGTGTGCACAAACCGATATATATGTAAATTTAGCTTATATATATGTTCTGCTGGTTACCTTGGGATAGGTTTATTTTAGTATATATGTATTTGAGACCGCAATCAGGACGGGACGGTGTATCTATAAGATTCGAGTAAAGTACCGAAATCTTTGATTTAACCTAAACGCACTGCTTAATGAACCGTACCACATATATACGTTGAAAGGGCAAACTCAAACAATCACCATCTGTAAGCAATGTGACGTTCTTGTCATGCAATTGTGCAGTATTTGATAAAAGACTAATAGAACACGCACATACAGTAGTCTAGTTACTAGTCGTACTTGCCATTTATTGATAGTAGGTTATGGGGTAGGATTACGGTTTCCGTGGGTCGGGTTGATTTTCTTGGTGTGGTATCTGAAATTATACTATTTTGTCTTTTATCGAATGAAAATAAGAGGTCATTTGATAAGATACTGCTCAGTAGAGTGTCTGGCCGAAAGAAATACTGTAATATATCATAGACAGCGTGTAGTATTGCCTAAAATACGCGAACAACCTCCATGGTATATGTGGGCTTCAGTAATTTTACTGTAAATCACGAACAAAACGGACGCTGCAACATTGATGTGGTTGTTATGTGCTAAAATTTTTCGGTGATAGACGACACTTGTAGAAAGCAAGTTTTGATGATCTTAATTTTTTATCGTAACTATATGCAGTACTAGTTAAATTTTGAAATACTCTTTTATTTATTTTGCCAAGTGTTCGCATAATAGAAGACGTAATATTATGGATTTAATTTGCTTTTAATAAAAGTTTAACTAAATAATGTATATAAATGAGTATGTATATACATTCATACGTACCGAAGCATTGGTTCAGGGGGTCGACTCCTCTTAAGCCTCGATCACGCTTCTTTTTCCGAGGACCTCATTCATTATTTTGGCAATTCTACGCCGATTTTTGTCAACTTTCACTCTGCTTTTGCCAATTTTAGCTAAAATTTTCCGCGCGCCTAGAGTAGTTCCCTCGAGCGGTGGTGGGGTAGGACAGGGCACTCTTTGCGATGCACCCCTTGAGTCTTCAGAGCGTTAGCATGTATAACACATTTACATGAGTACGTACACATATATAAGTAGTAATAAATCGTTTATTACCGGTCATTGGATGTTGCATCGTAAAGGGTTTTGCAACCGGAGTTAAGTCCGTTATAGCGAGTCCAACCATTAATGAATAGTCTGACTGCAACACCCTCTGCCAGCCAACCATAAACAAGAAACGAAAAATATACCGTTAATTTATAGTTTACAAGAATATTTAGCAGTATATATACGTATAGTCAGTTGTTCGTGTCATAACAAAATTTTCGGCGCACAGGTAGAACAGACTTTACGCAAGCGGATAAGTATTGTAAAGTGGGTCTGGTAATCCGAGTGCGTAAATATTTGCAAGGACGTGATTAGTCGACAAAACAAGTTCTTGCTGTATTTTTGATAAAAGTCGACTACTATCATCGAAGGCGTCGCTAGCTCTTCGAAAGTCTATGGGGTCGGTCGTTTACACTCATTTTGTTATATAACCCATAAGTTAATTGTTTTATATCAGGCAGGAAAAAGTGGGAGAGACCGCCCACCCCTCTCGCAAAGCCCTTGATTATTATAGTGAATAAGGTACGTGGTTTTGCTGCTTTTGTATAAAACGATCAAACAAGTCTGATATTTCGATGTATGTTATGCGACTTTCGAAGCATAGCTTTTTGCTTAGTGCCAAGTGAATCGTTTATTGTGTATACTTCAGTCGTTTTTGATTTCCGACTGTGTACATTACAGGAACATACCCAAACCTACCTAAAATGTTTCAAATCATTATTTCCCATTGTACCGCTTAATTTTTGCATACACCATTTTTAGACACCTCTACAAGGCATTTATCGTGTTTTTATTATTACCTTACACAAATTGATATATATAGTTACCATGTCTTTTTATGTTTCAGAAGATTGATCCCGAAACGATTTTTACAAAACAAGACAAAATCGGTAAAGGCAGCTTTGGCGAAGTCTACAAAGGCATCGATCAGCGGACGGGCCAGGTTGTTGCTATTAAAATTATCGATTTGGAAGAAGCCGAAGACGAAATTGAGGATATACAACAAGAAATTATGGTCCTATCACAGTGCGACAGTCCATTTGTAACCAAATATTACGGGTCGTATCTAAAGGTACGTTCATGTTGCTACTACAGTGAATGTTTATAAGTGTGAAACTCTAGTTCCTATGTAGGAAGGCGCAGGCTTAGTGATGAACATTTTGTTCGAAATATATAGTTGAAATTTTTTAAATAAAGACGGCTAAAGTTTTCTTCTATCTGCGTTTTCTTTTCAGTTGAATTTTAGTTATCCCATTTTTGATGTTGCATAACACTGGCGTCACAAACCATTTTTTCTCGGGAACTGTGGCTGTAATTTTTCAGGCTTTGTACAGTGAACTGGAAAGATTCATACAAATAGGTTAAAGTTTTCGTTGAAGGTAGCATAAAATTAATGGACCTGAGCGTAGCGTATGATGAGATCATCATGTGATTTTTAATTGTGGCAACTTATGTTGTAAGTCTGAAAACAAGATGGATATATTATGTTTAGCCACAATGTTGTATTGATCTAAAGATAATTGTAATCACGATCTTTGTTGGAAAGAATAACCGGGACCAAAATTTAACGGGACCGGAGCCGCTCATTCAAACCGGATCCATAACAGGGAACCTGGTCTTCGAAAAATAGTAAAACAGATGAAGGAAGAAATGAAGGTGCTGGGGGTTTGAAATGTATTAAAATAAATTTTACATTAAACTTAGTGTATTGACTCTCCGGGACTTTGAAGACGTTGAGGGAGCTAACAATGTGTATTGATCGAACAAGATGCCGGCGTTTGGTCTGCCAGAGCAAAAAATTCTTTGCAATGTACAGCCTTGCGTAAACTGTGCAAACTTAATGTGCTTGTAACACACGGAGCGTAGACTAGACAATTTCGCTCAGTCTCTAATTGCACCCCTTTACTAGACATACGTTCGTTATATATTATTCCGTAGGAAATTAGGAATTATTGCTTCATGTGGCTCTAAAAGAACACAAAAGAAGGTGTGGTATAATTTTCTGGTCAGCAATCAGAGACATTGTTCACGCTAGTGTTGGGCAACCAGTGCCCGTCACTTTCATGATTATGATCATTTTTATCATAATTAAGCAATACGTAACTGAACGAGT